>JAGKTI010025106.1:0-14107 GCA_018397915.1 Birgus latro
GTGTGTGTGTGTGTGTGTGTGTGTGTGTGTGTGTGTGTGTGTGAAGGAAGATGATGATGATGATGATGATGGGATGGATAATAATGTACTCAAGAGGACTTTGGTGTATCTATATATGGGAGCGAGAAGGCTGTATTATGTGTGGATGAGATCTTCTCGAGATGAGATGTAGTCGCAAGGTGTGGGAGGGATGTGGACAAGAACAGTACTGGAGATCTTTAATGATTACAGTGTGGATAGGTTCGAGATAGCCGAGATGTGGTGTAGATGGGAGGCAGTACTTACTTGGTGACCCTTATCTAAAACCAATGGCGAGTGGGTGAAAGGTCGTTCATATGTAGGGCTATAAAGGCTGTGGAAGCTGAGTCGGTGCTCACCCTCGTCGCCATGAAGGTCCTCGTATTGTGTGCTCTCGTGGCCACGGCCGCGGCTAGAAGCCCCCCAGGTTAGTTGACGCTGATCACTCCAGTATCGTACCGTCACTGTAAAAATAATTAACATCTGCACAACTAGAAAAATTTTACGGCAGAAATTAAATAACACAGCACAAAGGGTAATTCAGATATAAATCAAATGGTCAAAGCTGAACACTTTCAAGATAGTTAACTGATATCGCACCGCCACTGAAAATATAGTTAATATTCACAAAATGTTGATATAATAAGTGGCAGTAAATAAATAAGCACAGCATAACGAACAACTCGTATACAACACAAACAGTCCAGGCTAATCTCTTTCAGGATAATCAGGAGTATTTCGTATTACGACTGCAAAGATGCTTAGTATTAGCAAAACTAGATTATTTAAGTGAGAGAAAGAAAACAGCAGAGAACAAAGAACAACTCATTCAGTATACTGTACTCTTCATCTAAGATGATCACTCTCATGACAATTAGCACGTACCGTACCACCACTGAAAAAAAATGATACAGGTATTTGCAAAACTAGATAAATTGTGTGAAACACACACACACACACACACACACACACACACACACACAGTATGAAGACCAACTCGTATATAAAACATCATATCGTAACAGGACAAATAAAACTTGCTTACTGGATAAAATAAGTGGCATAAAGATGAAGGTACATCATAAGGACGAACACATCCACCAAACACCATTATTCACCATCACTAATACACTTCAGTTTAGCAAGCTGGATAAATTAAGTAACAGAAAAAGATACATCAGAGGATAAATCTTTACCAGCACTGATACACGTAAAATTTACAAAACTGGATAGACCAAGTGGAGGGAAAGAAGCTGGAGGAACGGGAACAAGTTAAATGCCTAGTATAACATTAACGCACTTAAAATTTGAGAACTAGAGTCATAACAGAACAGAAAGAAGACAACACAGAATGGGGTACAACTGACATATATAAACTGATATGACGGGTATTCACACACTCAAAACGTGCTAATTGGAGAGATTAACCAAAAAAAAAAAAAAAAAAAAAATCACCGCACAGGGAACTTCAGGTACTAACACTACTACACTTACAATCTGCCTACTTGAGTACTTAAGAGATAGAGACACGATAGAAAATAAGGACTGTCATGTAATTATCAGCTAAACAAATAACCTTACCACAATACACTAAGTTCTCATTATAATCACTTTAACTTTATTTTTTCCTATCAAGTCCGGGGCCAATTATAGAAAACTTGCAACTCAAAATACATTGCAGTTTATATAGGTACTCTGCTAGTTTCTGCCAGTTCAAGTATCAACTGTATGGAGAATACTTGAGATTTTTTATAATACATATATGACTTAAAATGAAGGTTGTCTATACACTTAATATATAAAAACAGGAAAAATTAACCTCCTCAGTATGGCGACGTTTTCACTTTAGCAATCTAACCTCAAGCAATAGTACTCTGTTTGCGGGAGACTTTCCAATATTTGAGGGGTTAGATATCGCCTTCGTTAAGCCTTTCACAACAAGAGGTGTTCCCTAAACTCAATATTATCACATAGAAATAGCCAGAATAAACCAACAAAAGACGTCATTAATTTAACGGGTGCAGAATAGAAACGTAAAAATATAAAAATAAATAAAATAGCCATGATAAATAATGGGATCAACTCACAATCGGCAACCTATCATACAGTTACGGATATAAATACTGATTCATTTCATTACAACATTTAAAATTAAGTGAACAATAATTTTCAAAACCTTTGTATTTTAATTTCGTGTGGGGAAAATATTTTTTTTTTTTTTAATAGCATGTATGTATTACATGGTTTGTCGGAAAAAAAAACGATACTACTTTCCCCACAAGTGAGTGAAAAAATAATCTTAGTTTTACCCCTCTGGAGGCTGGTTATGTATTCTCTGCTTGTTTTCGCTGCCTCCAGCCCATTATATTCAGTAAAGGTGAGCATTCGAAATGGACGGGTTAGATAAATTGTCGATCGCAAGAACACAGAAAAATATGTCATCGAACTGAAGATACTAATGTCAGCAACAGCACTTTCATTGCTGGGAAAAGACTGATAACAAGTAGCAGATAAGGAGATAACTTGGAGATAAACTGGCTTCACTGCAACTCATCCTTAGCAACAGATGTTGCACCATAAACCTAGGCCCTTAGCAACGTATTTTCAGTGGCGTTGAAGATTTCGATGCATCTCCTCAGCGATTTATTCTCTATATTACACATCAGTATTTTTTATACGTTACTACTGCAAACTATGTAGATATTAATGGAATATATCATATAAGAAATGTGAACGTGAAATAAGCAAAATATTATCAAAGGAAGAGGTGCTGTAAAGCGTCTCGTGCTACGTGGAAATTCTCATGGGGTTAAGAGGCTTTCAAGCACTTTTTTCCTTAATCATTTATTTCCCACACTAAACATTAACATTATTTTGTCTGGAAGTAACATTATTTCAACATCAACGTGGTCTCCATTAATAACACTCATGAAAATATTAATGTGCTGTATGGGCGGGAAGGACACTGGTTAGGAAGAGATGCTACACAACTTTCTAAACTGACGAGAATATGACCCATAGAGCATTATAGAAGCCCATTAATTCACCTTACCACTTCAGCAGCCCATTAACTCACCTTAGCATTTCAGAAACCTGTTAACTCACTTTAGCACTTTAGCAGCCGCTTAAATCATTCGAACACTTTAGCAACCCATTAACCCACCTCAGTACTTCAGCAGCACATTAACTCACTTTGGCATTTTAGTAGCCCAGTAACACACCTTAGCAATTTAGCAGCCCATTAACTCACCTTAACACTTTAACAACCCATTACCGTACCTAAGCACTTTAGCACTCCATTAACTCACTTTAGCACTTTGACAACCCATTACCTCACGCAGATGTGGATTTAACTGCGAATGGGAGGGCAAGCCACCATTTTCTGACACATATTTATAGCATGACCACGGTTAATGAATAAGATTAGCCTGCATTCCACATCACAGAGCGCAGTTAGCAATTATTAAAGAAAGGCTAGACACGTTATATCGCCGCTAGGATAAAAAGAACAGACACGATGAATCATCCCCACAATATACAGAGGCCAGACACATTATTATCCCCGAGATAAATGGAGGCCAGATATGTTAAATCCTCCCTACGATGTAAAAAGGCCAGACTCGTTATATCATGCTAGAATGTTTAGAAAATTATCGTCAAAAACTGAGGACATGACTTTTCCTTCACAATATAAGGCTTAACTTCTTCAGTTCGTGGACGTACTTTATTCCTGTTGCCCTCAGACGATTTCAGTTAGTTTAGCAGAGACTTATCGAACTGGAAGGTACAGATGTGGCCCTCATTTACCTCTTTTGTATAAAATCACCTGACGGCAATAAGATTACGAGAAAAATGGCATAGGAGAGAGGAAGATACGGAATATGGCAGTAACTCTGACTGGTAATAACGGTTCATTCTTATCTCTTTTTAGGGATGGGGATTGCAATGGTTAGAACATCCAATTTGTGACTGGAAGAGGATTAGTTCAAGTCTCAGGCCGGCCAGACTATCGACTAGTTTGCAGGGGCGCAGCCAGTTTTGTTACGGGGAGAGAGTAATTTTGGTTGCCATTATTCTTGAGAGATGACTGCCTAGATGGTATTATAAAAGCATCAAAAATTAATGAAAATGAATCTAATGTTAAACAGTAAAGGAAAGAACTCAGGAAACAAGCATTAACTGCGAATGACTAAAATAAATAAAAATAATATTACTACCCTCCCGTTCAGCATAGTCTCATAGAAAGGCGAGTGAGCTGGGATCCTCATCCAACCCCCCAGCTGCGCCCATGGTAGTTTGTATACACCTTTGTATTCACCCAATTGGCCGTGCTGTAGGGGAATACATGGAACTATTATCAAAAACTGACTGTTTACCTTAATTATCATGCTCACGACGGTCACGAATCTATACATTTTTCTCCTTCCTTAATTACCCTCGTGCAGTCAATAGGCCTAATCATAATCTCAGTCTTCTTCTTTTCCAGGCCCAACAAAAGCCCAGAAGCAGCATGACGTCAACCACCTGCTATATAAGATTTACGAGGGTATTCTGGATCCTCACCTACACGACCTGGAGACATCTTTCAATCCGCTAGGCCCCAATGCACACTATGACGACAATGGGGCAGCCGCCAAGAAGCTGATAAAGGAATATAATGATCATCGCCTACTGCAGCAGAAACACTGGTTCTCTCTCTTCAACGACCGGCAAAGGGAGGAAGCTCTTATGCTCTATGACGTCCTTGAACACTCCTCTAACTGGGAGACCTTCGTGGGCAGCGCTGCTTACTTCCGCCACCGCATGAACGAAGGAGAGTTTGTGTATGCCATGTACGCCGCCTGCATTCACTCTCCCCAGACCGAGCATGTTGTTCTGCCACCACTGTACGAAGTTACACCTCATCTCTTCACCAACAGCGAGGTCATAGAAGCTGCCTATCGCGCAAAGATGACACAGACGGTGACGAACATTCAATCACATTTCACTGGAAGCAAGAAGAACCCCGAGCAGCGCGTGGCCTATTTCGGTGAGGATATCGGCATGAACACCCACCACGTAACCTGGCATCTGGAGTTCCCATTCTGGTGGGATGATCAGCATGAGGGTTACCACATTGACCGCAAGGGAGAGAACTTCTTCTGGGTTCATCACCAACTCACTGTCCGCTTCGATGCTGAACGCGTCTCAAATCATCTAGACCCCGTCGAGGAGCTCCACTGGGATAGCCTCATTCACGAGGGTTTTGCTCCACACACCATGTACAAATACGGAGGCTACTTCCCCACTCGCCCCGACGACATCAAGTTCAGTGACGTTGAAGGTGTGGCCACAACCCGTGACATGATACTGATAGAGCGTCGTATCCGTGACGCCATTGCCCACGGCTTCATCATTGCAGAAGATGGGCACAAAATCGACATAAGGAACACCGAGGGAATCGATCACATCGGTGACATCATCGAGTCGTCCATGTACAGCCCCAACCCACAGTACTACGGCGCCCTCCATAACACGGCTCACGTGATGCTGAGTCGACAGGGCGACCCCGAGGGAAAATTCGACCTTCCCCCTGGTGTCCTGGAACATTTCGAGACCGCCACCAGGGATCCATCCTTCTTCAGACTCCACAAGTACATGGATAACATCTTCCGAGAACACAAGGACAGCCTTCCTCCATACACCACAGAGGACATAGACTTCTCAGGCGTGAACATCGAGAACCTTTGCGTGAGGGGCAACCTTGAGACCTACTTCGAGGACTTTGAATATAGCCTGGTCAATGCCGTGGATGACACCCCACAGCTCCCAGATGTTGACATCTCCACCACCATCCCCCGCTTGAACCACAGGGACTTCTCCTTCATCATCGACGTGGACAACGAGCAAAACCATGATGTGTTGGGTACCGTCCGCATCTTCGCTTGGCCTCACGAGGATAACAATGGTGTGGAGTTCTCCTTCGATGAGGGTCGCTGGAGGGCCATCGAACTCGACAAATTCTGGACAATACGTAAGTTGATTGGTGAAGCTGACCATCTGGCGTTGTTGTTGTTGTTGTTGTTGTTGTTGTTGCCCCAGGTTCATCTAAAACGTGAACCCAGTGGAACGTCTGGCTCAAGCTGCCCTAGTCCTGCAGGCCACAATCGTCTTTTGAGGGAAGAGGGTCTTTTCAATAATCAGGAAGTACAACTACCAAGTTACATTAGTGTCACCACGTGAAGGTATAACTTTCCAGCACCCCTCTGCCTGTTGTCGGTGCAATCGGGTGTTTTATTCAGACTTCCTCCCGACCATCTTTCTTACATATGGAATTTCCCTCAGATGAATAAGATTTTTTGGTCTGAGGGTGAGTGAAATACCCAACTGCGTCCACGACACAGGGAGAGGTGATTTGTATACACAGTTCACATCAGAAACATTCACATGTTTCATTTCCATAGGATTTTACCCCTGCGAGCGCGGTTGATGTGGCCGGTTTCCTGCAGTCCACTGTTTTCATGTCTAGATGATCCCAGGATTGTAACTACAACAACAACAACAACATGAAGCACAATATAAGTTCCTCATAAGTTCTATTTAATCATTCAACTTTGCTTTTTTGACATGTTCTGGCAGAGTCTGTCATTTATATTCCGTATTCTTGTTATTTACAGATGATCCTATTCAACCAAGGGCAGGCCGCTCGTACTCTTGTTCGAAATCTTTAACCTCTTCATTCTGATGATATTTCCCCTTTTCTCATTCAACTTCCAGAAGATTTTACTCAGCTTAGGCGCAACTTTTCGGAGTGGAGAACTTCCCCTAGTGAAAAAAAAAATGCAATTAGCATGAATAAGCAGAAAAAAAAGACAACACCGGACTGAAGGGGTTAAGATTTAATTATCACAGACTGAACCACCAAACAATCTTATTCAGCTTTGGATACGTTTTTCCGAGCTGGATGTGTTTGATACAGCCTTCTGCAACCCTTTCACTACTAGAGGCCTGTCCTAAATTGAATGAAACGTAGATATAGCCTTCATGAGTTCTACCCTGTTAGGAATCTCTCCGAAGTTGAATCAAATCAGCAGGAAATAACAAGAATTAGCCAAACTAGTGCGCCATGGGAATGAAGAGGCTAAATTCCAGTACTGTTAGCAGTTGCAATCCCAGACTCACCTGGACGAGAACCCAGTGGACTGCAGGCTGAATTTAACCTTCTGCAATCCACCATCCTCTTTCAGGGGATAGGGAGATAGCTGAGGGTCTTTTGTATAACTGGACCGATTATATCGGTGCCAGCACATGAAGGCTTCCCTCTCCAGCAACAGGTTAAGTTATAAAATGGTAAATTATAAAATATTCTTCCCAACAGTACACCCCGGTCACAACCACATCGAGCGCCGTTCAAAAGACTCCTCTGTCACCGTTCCCGACGTGCCGAGCTTCAAGTTCCTTAGGAACAAGGCAGACAAGGCCCTTGAGGAGGGGACTGAGCTTCACCTCGAGGAGTACGAGAGCGCTCTGGGCATCCCCAACAGGTTCCTGATTCCCAAGGGCAGTCGACGAGGCACCAAGTTTGACCTGGTTGTGGCCATTACCGACGGCGAGGCTGACGCTGCCATTGAAGAACCCCACCTCAACACGAAGTTCAACCACTACGGCTACCACGGCAAGTACCCCGACAACAAACCTCACGGCTTCCCACTCGACCGTCACGTCGAGGATGAGCGCATCTTCGAGAACCTGCACAACTTCAAGCACATAACTGTCAAGATCTACAACGACGATGACGACTACCACCATTAAATCTTTCGCTGTACCTACTGTTTTTCTTCTTCTATGGTTTCAAATGGACAACACAAAATTAAACACTTCCAGCTAGTGACACTTTTCAAGACTCCACAATTTCAAGCATTTCACAGTAACAGTGCAGTAACGGCTACCACTATCACCATAAACTTCTACGGCCAACAATGTAGCTCCAAGTTATTTCACCGTAACTGTTCTAACTACAGTAGACAAACTTATCATCTAGAGATCGCACAGCTTCAGACATGCTACAGTCACGGTCTACAATAGCAACAATTATCACATTTTATATTAGAGTCAGATATGTAACTCTTGGTAATTCCATGCTGTTTAACCTGAGCAGGGTATGATTAAACTGTTCTACCTAAAACTGTTTCATTTTCAAGATTCTGCACAACTTCCTGTGCAGACAAGGTATAATGACGGCAATTACCTCCATCAAATTAGTGACTAAGCTTGGTAGCTCTGGGTTATTTCATATAAATTGTTCTAACACAGAAAGCAATACCATGTACGTGAAAATGCATAACTTTAGGCAAACCTCTATTACAGCCAAAATATCGACAACTGTCGCCTTCAAAATTTTACGCTAAAACAAATAAAATATAGATAAAGAAGTATCGCTCTGGAGAGCTCCAATGTTATCTGAAATTATCAAACCAGTTTGAAATGTCCAAACATGGTTTATATTAAATCATCTATATATTTTCATAATAACAATACTGGCTAGAAAATGTAACAAGCATGCAATACAGTGCATTCTCATGATAGCAGGTTAACCGACGTGGGATAGAATCATAGGGAATTTTCAGTAGCCATCGTTTGTGGCGTCCTATTGTTTCACGCGGAATATGCACCGTTCTTTTTTATCTACAGTGCGTATTGTTGATTTTAGCTTAACTGATGGTTTTAATTTCGTTAAACCAGACGACCTATCTTCCACAAGATCCACTAATATGTCATAAAACAACAGCAGGAATACAATTATACCAGTCCTAAATGAGACAGTCTTACTATGTAGGCTACTCAATAGGGAGAGTGGGCATTAGTGCCTAAGTCGTGACCTGCGAAGGTGTACAGCACGTAGGACTACTAGGCCTTAGGGAACGAACTGTGAAGTCTGTGCTGAGAGAGAGAGAGAGAGAGAGAGAGAGAGAGAGAAATTGGTACCATCTAATTTTTCCAATTCGAAAATCTCCCCTAAATTGAATAAAATCCTGAAGAGATAACAAGAATAAGCAAAAATGAAGTCACAGTAATGATGAGGTCAAGAGAATCTTTTACTATACTCCTTTTACTCCAGCTTGGTCTAAATTACCATCTCTTTATCTTAAATGCAGAGTTAAAAAAAAATTACAACTAAAATATGGAGCTGGTCATGAGGAAGTGATATGAATGGATGTACACCCGGAGCACTGACTTTTTCCGCGACTGAGGTTTCGTGAACTAATCTGCAAAGGGCGAAAATCTGGGCCAATTTAAAGGTGAAAGGGGCATGGTTTTGTGGTTATGAAGGCTGTTTAACACCTCTAATTCAAGGTGTCTCCCAAACTGAATAAAATCATCAGAATACTGAAAGAATAACAGAAATGACGTTCCAGGGCTGAAATGGTCAATGAAAACTGTCTAATCCAGGGCACTGCTTCATGACCAGAATTACATTTTTACTGATGATCTCCTGGTTACAGCTCAGCAGTCAAGATAAACAGATGGTATTTCTAGGTCAAGTGGACAGAGTACGATAAATGAATTTCATCTTGAGGTTCGACGCTCGTGATAATGACTTTTCAGTCTCATTTCTCAGGTTTGTTGTCAAGATTAGTCAGCATATTTCAACTTTCTTCCTCCAGATAAGGCAGCAACCCTAGGACCTTAACTTTTAGTAGTAGTAGTAGTCGTAGTAGTAATAGCAGTAGTAGCAGTATTATTATTAGTAGTAGTAGTACAATCTTCTGGCAACTTTATTCAGCTTTGAAGAAACTTCTCGTACTGGATGTTGAGCTTGACGAACAATATTCTAGACTCTAGAGTAACTTTTTTCGGTCAGAGAATGTTTCTCTCTCTCTCTCTTGCTTAGGGTAGAAGATTTTATTAATAATACAAGAGTCTCCCACTAATGGAGTTAATGAAGGCTATATCCGACCGGTCCAGTTTGAAAAGTCCCCCAAAAGCTGATTAAATTCGCCTGGATGTAGCAGATATAAATCAAGACGCCCATGTAGTGAAGGAGTTAGTAAAAATGTTCATGTTGACCTAAATTTACATCTCCATATAGACACACGAGTCGGCTTCCTACAGACAGTAAGTAATTCATTCTTGCTATGGCTAGACACTCTTATTAAGCTTAATATAGGTTTCTCGAACTAGAGAGATTAAATTCAATCTTCATTACCCACTTTTCTGCCTGGTGGCTCTCGTAAGCACAATGAAATCGTCTGGCAGCGCAAAGAATACATACGAAAGACTCCATCGTGTTGAAGAAGCTGAGCCTGCCGTAGTGATGTAAACAGCCTAGAGGGAACCAGCCGAACGTAATCATTATGGGCGGCAGGGTTATTAAGGAATGATAAGAGGAAGTGTGTAGTCAGATGGTCAACTGTCTTCCTCAATCTGCCTTTTCCTTTCCTTTAATCACATAACTCACTGAGACATTCAAGCAACGTGAAGCGACCATTTCTTGGCTTTTGGCCTTCTCTTGTTCAGTTTTTCTTTCATAAAAGAAACTATTGGCATTACTTCAGCCGTTGTTGCTTTTCTATGAAAAATAGCAATGGTTGTTAGATTTTTAAAAATTACACTGGCAGAAAAAAACGCGTTCCGTTCTACCAGGACTACTCTGGTTAATTTTCTGGAAGGAAAAACTGAGATGTCCTGCCCCTAAATTACGTGGTAGATATTCAGGGGTCATTTTGTCCACTCCCATCTCCGTCTGTCTGTCTGTCTGTCTGTCTCTCTGTCTGTCTGTCTGTCTGTCTGTCTGTCTGTCTGTCTGTCTGTCTGTCTGTCTGTCTGTCTGTNCTCTCTCTCTCTCTCTCTCTCTCTCTCTCTCTCTCTCTCTCTCTCTCTCCCTGCATAACCACTCCGCTGTCCCCTCACCTAGCTCTCGTTATACCTTTCCTCACTCTTTCACATCTTACACCCTCCAAGTCAATCTCTTATTCATCCTGACTCTCCCAACGCAAATGAAATTGCTTACAACCTCATTCTTGGTGTGTCTCTCCATCCTACTTTCCTACATCCTCCTCCTTGCTAGGTCTAACCCTTCTCGTCCTAGCAACCCATCTTATCCTCTTCTTTCACTACGTTCTTGGTCCACCTCTTCCCCTCCTTCCAACTCTCTTACACCCTTATGGTCAATCCCACACCCATCCTTCGCTCTTCAACTTGGTAACACTGCCCCACAACCTCAATATCCCTTGGCAATTACCTCTCCTTCAACCATGGGCGTAGACAGACGGACATACAGACAGAATAACAGACAGAGACAGACACAAACAGACAGACTAATTAACAGATAGACAGACAGATATAGATTGATAGATAAATGAGTGCATGGAAAGACAGATTGATAGATAGATACATATACTGACAGGCAGATAGCTTGATAGCTAGATAGTTGGGCAGACAGAGGCAGACTGATAGACAGAGACACAGACGGATAGACTGAGACAAACAGAAAGGCAGATATACTGTAGACTGATATACGTAAGTATGTGCTTAAGCAGACTGATATTTAGCAGACAGGTAGATAAGCGGGTAAGTAGATGAACTGCTCTGGATAAAATAATATGAACGATTCCTTTATGTATACTGAAATACTGTATGTTTACCTTCCCACATATAGCACATCCTTCTTCCGGCCTTCTCAATCTAACACTTTTATTTCCCATAGCTACCTGAATGATATCGCCTAACGCCAGCTGGAAGAAAATACTAGACTTGTTCCGAACACGAGAGGGTTAGTAATATCAAACAGTCCTACCAAACGATTTCGATTTTGTTCAGGACAGAGACTCCTAAATTCTTGCACGAGAAAAACACATTAGAGTTTTATTTCACATGCCCTGCTACGTTGGTAGGTAGGTAGGTGGGTACACAGACAAATAAGAATATGGGTAGACATGGCAGGTATGAATGTAGGATGGCGGGCAGACGGGTAAAATAGACAGACGGACAGACAGAAGGGCAGACGGACATAGACAGATAGATAGATAGACAGACAGACAAACAGTGTCAGATAGAAGTTGTGGATAGATAGACAGACAGATAGACAGACAGAGACATAAAAACAGATAGATAGACAAACTGATGGATAGATCCGTAGTCTCTCCTCAATATATACCGTAGCTTGCGCTTTCTTGCCGCTATCAGGCAGGCAGGCAGGCAGACGGACAGACAGATAGACAGACACACAGACAGGCATAGATAGATTGGCAGACAGACAGAGAAATGTACAGTGCTCTCCTCACTATAACCCACCCACAGGCGCTATCTCCCTCTTCTTTAATCGCCCTAATTTTACCCAGGGGAGAGAGAGAGAGAGACTCGTAACATCCAAGCACGAGCAAATCACATTATAATTCTACCACCTGGAACTCTCGGGCCCCTCTTAACGACCAGGGCACTCTCGCAGGCAACACAGGCGGGCCATGAAACACTGCTCAAGGCCTCTCCAGTGTGGGGTTGGTGCGGCGGAAGAGTGAGGTTGTGGGGTAGTGGCAGCGAGCTAGGGATGGTAGCGTGGGTGAGGGAGTGACTGGAGAGCACGTACGAGAAAGAAAGGCGAAGAGAAGTAAACCAAGAGGAAGGAGATGAGGCAGTACAAAAACTAGGTGAAGGGCGAGTTGGGGAAAGAGGGGTGGGTAAGGTATTGACTGGAGCTCGTGCAAGTGTAGGAAAGGGAGGGAGTAGTAAATTAAGATGATGAACAAGAGGC
The DNA here is from genome assembly GCA_018397915.1 of Birgus latro. NCBI lineage: Eukaryota > Metazoa > Arthropoda > Malacostraca > Decapoda > Coenobitidae > Birgus > Birgus latro. The sequence goes on from JAGKTI010025106.1 coordinate 12,749, forward strand.
AGAACAAGAAATAGGGGAGGGAGATGAAGATTCAGGTTATGGGGTAGTGTCACCAAGTTTAGGGAAGGAAAGATAAGTGAAGGGCTAAGTAAATGAATTTGAAGAGGAGGTTAATTAATAATGTCAAGGATGGTGTAGGGTGGTCTGGCAAATTTACTAAAACTTCTAAGAAATAAAATAAAAAACTTGGCAGCAGACCGTCACCCAGATAACCAGACCCTTTCTATTCGATGGTGTATATTGTTTATTTTTGCCACTCCTGTCTACTTTTTGCAGCTCAGGAAAGCCCCTCTGGGACAAGTTATTAACGGCTATATGGAACCCCTCCAGCTCAAGAAAAAAAAATACTAAGGTGAATAAAAATATCCTGGAAGAACCAGAAAAAAATTACAATTGCGTTTTGTCATGCTAGAGCCCATACCCACATCCACTTCTACGTCTTCAACCATACACTCCCACACATCCCTCACCCACACTCTCTATCCACACCCTCACCAACACCCGACACATATATATAGACCAACTCCACTCACACACGCACACGCACACACACACGCACACGCACACTTCCATCCACAGTCACATTCATAATCACATCCACACCCACAATTACATTCATAATCACATCCACACCCACAATCACATTCACAATCTAACTTCCACCCTCATCCAAGCCCACACCTAACGTGTTTTCACACCACCTAATAAGGAATGGACACAGGTGCGTATGAAACGTTTTTGCAGTTTGACAGTTTCCAGTGGATTCTATCAAAATTGTCAAAAAGGCACATATTACTGCATAATGAACACTCTTGCCAGTGATACTAATTTTATGCCCATACTCTTTTTTTTTTTTTTAATGTGACTTGAGCGTGTTAATCATTCCAACGAAGGCATACGGTCATGAGAAGAGGTTTCATCTAACACCTGAGATTCAAAATGGGTTGATAGCTGCGTCCCGTAACGCAGTCGAGGAGATGGTCTGATGGAAAATTCGCTTCATGGCCAGGTTACACAAGGCCCTCGACTCTGTCTTTGGGAACACTGTCATCATACTGAAGAGCTTATATTGTATGCCCCAGCTCTCTACTACTGCCTTACAGAAATACATGGCTACGCACAAAATTGACCTTCACCCCGACTCTTGCCTCAGACCATTAAACTGCCACAATCAAGTCAAACAAATTACACAAAAGAAGCCGTACAACGTTCGTGGTTTCCGGCTATATAAATCATATTGTGTTGGGCAGCACTGCGAAACGTGAACTGCATCCTGGCCCGAGTCCCAGACAGTTGGCATGGCAGTCCCAGCAAGGCATGACCACACACACACACACACACACACACACACACACACAC
>JAGKTI010025107.1:0-14106 GCA_018397915.1 Birgus latro
TAATTCACACCCTTGTCTGAGTATTCAGCTGGTTATTTCCACCACATGCAGCCACTGGCAACCCTCCGGCATGTATCCCAGTCACACCCCAGTTGACTGCATACCTCCGTCATGGGTAGACCTATGCAATAAGTTTTTCCTGTATATGAACCCTCGGGTGAGCGCATGCAGCCACCAACTTCAACACCAATGAAGTCTAAAGGCCCTAAAAGGAAAGGCCTTATTGATAGTGTGATAGGGAGGGAGTTGGACCTGCCATTATCGCCAATAGTGAGTGGGGAAAGTGACTCCTCCTCTGACGAATGTGACCTCACCATGCTGAGTGTGGAAATGTACACGTCAGATGAGGAGAGTGACCATGAGTTCTCCACTGTGTGGCGATCTCTTCCCTCTGCATAATCATCAGCCTTTTCTGATGATAAAAAAGGGTCAGATCATGTTGATGATCCTGCAGAGGGTGATATTTGCACAGTGGAGAAGATGGAGGAGGAGGTAGAGAGTGAAGCAAGAGAGGAGGTGGAGGATGGCGGGAGGAGGAAATGCAGCCATACACCAGAGCGCGAGTCACGGTTTACCGTGGAAATTTCCACCCATCGTCCATCAAGACTAGCCTCTCCCACATGGCCTGTATCTGTACCAGCCTCACCATGTGCCTCCCAACGCTAGCCTGCCTCACTACGTGCCTCGCCACACTGGCCTGCCTCACCACGTGCCTCGCCAGTCCGGCCAGTTGCACCGCGTGTCTCGGCACGCTTCACCACGTGCCTCGCCATGGAGGCCTGCTTCACCATGTGCCTCGCCACGCCGGCCTGCCTCAAGAAGTGACTCATCACCACACCCAGGTACATCAGGGTATATTGGTGCAGGTGCACGCCGACAGGCACGTTGCCGTCCACGTCAATCACCATCGCCATCACCACCACGATCACTTTCACCAGCATCATCACCATCACCACCACCATCACCTGCCTCATCTATTGATGAGTCGGGGGACTCACCACCACACCGCCATGCTAGGTGCCATGGCAGGCACGGGGCAGGCCAAGTGCACGGCAAGCAAGGCAGGAACCAAGGGTGGGTAAGTTCAAAACTTTTGCCTCGGAGGAAGGGACGTGGTTTCAGCCCATGGAACCTGTGATTGATGACACAAATGCAGCTGCAGCCAGAATTCCCCTGTAATACATCTTCTCTTGTGGAATTCTTCCTAGCTTGTTTCACGACAGCAGGGATGGATTTAACTGTGAAAGAGGTGAATGCATTCAGGGAATTCTGCTGCAATTGGGGTGAAACCTCGCACATAAGAGTCGAAAATGAAAGAATGGACAGTGACAAATGTTAATGAGATGTATGTTTGGCTAGCACTGACTGTGTTGATGCCTCATATAAAAAAGCACAATATTGATGGCTATTGGCTCGTGGATGATATCGTAGCTACCCACGTATTTGGTATGTATATGCCATGGGACTGCTACCTTGACATCCTCAGGTACCTGCCTTTTGCCATGAATATGGGCCCATATCCAAACGATAGGCTGTGGAGAATTCGCTCAATTCTGGAAATCATGAAGGAGAAATTTCGATCGTATTTCAGGTCATTCCAGAAGTTGTTATCGATGAGTTGCTTGTTCTGTTCAGGGGACGTCTTGCCTTCATTCAGTACACTCCCTCAAAGAGACATCGTTTTGGAATAAGTTTTTGTTTTGTGTTATTGCAAGACGGTTTCAGTGTTAGATTATATTGTGTATACACTGAATGATGCGGTGTTATCGAATGACGATCCCCATGGCTTCTCTGGCTCAGTTGTGATGAAGCTGAAGGACAGGTACTTAGATGGCAATCATATCCTGTTCACCAGTAATTATGACATGGCACCAAGTCTTGCAAAGTACCTGCAAGAAAACAACATTGGATCTTGTGGCACTGTCCATGCGAAGAGGAAGCATTGGCCATCCTTTCCCAAGGGCACCGCGAAGAGGGAGTGCAGGACCTTGAAATCAGGTAAACTCCTTGCTATTCACTGGCATGATAAGAGAAAGGTAAACGTCCTCTCCAAGGTCCATGATGGTAAGTGGGTTGACACAGGCAAGGTTGATAGGAAAACGAGGCAGCCTGTCTTCAGGCCTGGTGATGTTATCGACTATAACGTGAACATGCGACTCGTCAATAAATCTGAGATGCATATCGGCACCGTCGACTCTGAGGAGGTGCTGTAAGTGGAACGATGTAATTTATGGCCTTCTGTAGAAGTAATGGCCAAGTAATGCCTTTTATGAAACAAAGGCACAGTGTACGGCAACTGCCTGATTTTTTTTTTTTTTTTTATGTGTCCGACTCTGGGCATAGGCATTACAGCCTGCTATCAAGGCCCAGCCGTCCTCCTACATACCATACACCTCTACATGTCACCACTTCGGCGCTAACACCCACCGTCCATATTGAATACATGCTAGGGCTGTCTCATACAGGACTGATGTATTGGTATTAGCGGGGTTATTTTTACATGTCGACGGGTCTCCTGGTAGATCAGTAAAGCCTGATTTAATGAAATTCAAGTCCTTAAACTGTTCCCTGCCCCAGCGAGGATTCGAACCTGGGTCCCTCGGGACTGCAAGCCAACTCTCTACCGATCGAGCTACCTCAGTAGGCATTACATGGATGAACTGCCTCCAACACCTGTAGGCAAAGAAGCCTTCTGGCATTGCTATGTTTGCACCAATTAATCGCGTTGACCATAGTAACGCCGTATGACGAGGTGGTGGTGTGCTGAATGTGAGGTGGCACTGTGCACTAACTGTTTCTTCGATTTTCACTCAAAGAACGAGCGGCAGAAGTCCGGGTATTATGCGTTAAGTTAATGCTAGTTTAGTACATACCGGTATGTTGTTTTCGTGTAATTAGAAAAAATGATTTTACTGGTCTGTGTATATTTGTGTGAATAGTGGAATGATGAAATCATTGCCTTATTTTATATTGAAAATGTTTGTGTTTATACATATTTGTTATGATGAAAAAAATACAAATCACAGGAAAGAAAAAAGCCATCGTGATAAGTATTTCCGATTACGGACAGTACGTGAATAACTACCTTGTTCACAATTTTTAAATAGGTTTTTTGTAGAAGTAGTTGTAGCTGTAGTGGTAGTAATACTGGTAGTAAGTGTACTAGGTGTGGTAGTAACAGTAGTAGTTGTAGTAGTGGTAGTTGTAGTAGTAGTACTAGTTGCAGTAGTAGTACTAGCTGTAGTAGTGGTAATTGTAGTATTAGTACTAGTTGTAGTAGTGGTAGTTGTAGTAGTACTTATAGTAATAATAGTATTATTTGTAGTAACTGTAATACCCAGACTTCTGGTCGCGCAGTGGTGCCAGAATCGAGCGATAATACAAGCCAAACATACATCTCCGTGTTCTTACCTAACTGTTTCTTAACAGAAATGAGTCAAGCTCGTACTGTCCCGTGTAATAAATCACTTTTATTGTACATATCCTTAAATTTATGAATTGTTTAGGGACACATTATTTCATTCAGTAGAGCATTCCACTGATCAATTGGTCTATTTTGGAAACTGAATTTCCTTATGTCTTTATCACCTCTATTTTTATGCGGTTTTTTGCAATGCCCTCTTGCTGATGCTTCCCCATAGGTTATATACTCATTTATGAATATTTTCTCTTTCCCTAAGACACATTTATATAGCATAATCATTTCCCCTCTTTTCCTTCTCTCCTGTAGTGTTGGCAGATTCCATTTTTCTAGTTTTTCTTCGTAGCTCAGATCCCTTATGCTTAGTACCCATCCTATCTATGAGTTTCTTGAGATGAGGAATCCAAACTACTGATGCATACTTCAGGGTTGGTCTGATGAATGATGTTATTATCTTTCTCAGCATGTCTTCATTTATGTATGTGAATGCTATTCTCATATTAGCAAGCAGTGTATACATGTTTCGTACCTTCTCACTGCTGTGGTCAGCCAGAGATAGTCTGTTACTGATAATCTCCTCTAGGTCCTTCTCTCTTTCTGATATGTGTAGGGTTTTACATCCTAACTTATAATCCCAATCTAGTCTTTTTCCACTTTTAACAAACTTAATTACATGACACTTGTCCACAGTGAATTCCATTTTCCATTAATCTCTCCATTCATGACGTTTATTTAATTCTTCTTGTAGCTTTCTCCATAAGTCTGTGTTAGTAATTCTCCTCTGTATTTTTGCATCATCAGCAAACATATTAGATAACATTCACTTCCACTGTTGCTATCTATGTCATTTATATACACTAAAAACATAATTGGTGCCAGCACTGAGCCCTGTGGAACTCAGCCAGTCACTTCCCTCCATAATGAGTAATTTCCCTTAGTACGTTCTCATTTCTCTTTTCCTAAGAAAATCTTTCATCCAACAGTACAGGTTGTCTTTCATTCCTCCTTGATGGTACGGTTTCCATAAAAGTCGTTGGTGCGGTACTCTGTCATATTCTTTCTTGAAATCTAAATAGATACTGTCCATCCATCTTTCTCTTTTCTGTAATGTTTCTGCAACTCTGTCATACAGTAGTAGCTTAATAGGTTTGTAACACATGATTATATCTTTCTAAAACCAAACTGCCTTTCTGTTATCATACTGTGTTCTTCTAGATGGTTTACCCAAACTTCTCTTATCAGCTTTTCTTATTTCTTACTTACAACATTGGTTAGTGATACTGGTCGGTAGTTGTGTGGATTTTGTCAATCCCCTCTCTTGAATAGGGGAACAATGTTTGCTTTCTTCCAAATATCAGATAGTTTACCTTGATCCATGGATTCCTTGAATATCAAATATATTGTTCTACCTAACTCTTTTGCACATGCATGTAGCGCCCATCATGAAATTTCGTCAGAAACATTTACTTTCCCTTTGTCTAGTTTACTTAACTCCTCCTGTATTTCTTTTTCTGATATTTGTATATCTCCATTTACTTTTCCTTTGTCTAGTTTACTTAACTCCTCCTGTATTTCTTTTTCTGATATTTGTATATCTGGTAATATGTGTGGGCATGCTTGTTCCATATCATCTCTCTCAAAATTATTTTCTCCTGAAAAACTGATTAGAAATTTTTATTTATTGCTTCACAAACACCTTTCTCTTGTGTATTGATGATTCCCTCATCCGTAATGGTCTGCATTTCATGTTTAACTTTGGTTTTCCTTCAGATGTAGCTGTAAAATAGCTTCGGTTGATCACTACTTTTATTTATAATGTCTTCCTCAAACTCTCTCCCTATATAATCGTTTCTTACTTGTTTATAGTTGTTATGTACCCTTTCACTATTGTGTCTTATGTATCTGTTCCACAACAAGTCTCTTTCTTTAGATTTTCTATATTCTGTATTAAAACACTTCTTTTTTTTCTCTCTCCCTCTGCCAGCGGTCACCCTGACAGGTTGAGAATGGGCGGTTTCGGGGGGGCTAACTAATGAGGCTTTAATGAGACTGGTCAGAGGATCCATGTGGTGGCAGTACTTCTATCCTGTATTGGTTTGGATTATTTGTCAGGAATAAATCCAAGAGATGGGCATTATGGTCAGGATTATCTGGTATTAAGTTATCCAGTGAGAATTGGCAACTTTGGGGAGTTTGTGAATGTTCCCATTCTAGTGGTCCATTTCGGTATTGCAGGAGCAGCACCAGAAGTGAGAAGAGTCAGAATACAACCAAGAGGATCTGTCTCTCTCCAAGGTTAGTATATTTTCACGCTTAATTCAGTTATAGGAGAGCCAGATGCTAACTGGAACTATTATGTGTGCAGAGAGTACAATATTGTTACGTCCCAGTCCCCACACTGCCACAGGCTCCAACAGCAATAGTTCAGCATAGGAAGGACGTTGCCCAGAGAGTTGTTCTTCCTATGGTCAGCCTTTAGGTGTACAGTACACAAGATCAGCTAAGGCAAAAATAAACACTGGCTTCTTAAAGTTCACTGTCTTTATTTTCCAAATAATTCCTCTTAATGCTTTGCAACTTCACTTCACTATTCTCACAACCACTGGACGACTTTACTAACTGCAGATTACACTTGAGGCTTAACCTGTCACGTCCCGACCCATTTCCAACCTACGATACCACAAAATCCCGAGCATTTTTGGAAATTTTTTTATTGGCTCAAACCTTCGCTTTTGGTGAGAAACATCGAAAATTCGTAGAGAAATCGCGATCCTGTGCTTAAAAATGTTGATACAGGTGTCATGCAACCTTACGTTTTCCTTCTTTTTCAGGGTACCTGGCTAAAGAAAATGAACTATAGAAGAGTTAACTGATTCAAGCGACTTTCAATTACGTATTTATTTATGTATTTGGTATGAATTTATGTGCAACAACAGACTATATTGGTTTCCACACATTTATATAGGCAATAGAAGCATTGTTCAGTCACCAAACACATCCACATTTGGCATCTTCCTTTATGACATTACCACCTCATCACTTCTGTTTTTTTCTTGCTCTAGCTTCTTTATTTTTTTGTCCTCCACCTCAGGAATCACTTTCACCGTGAATTTCGTCATTAGAGAGACCGTGGGGCAACATACCTTTACTGGCCAGCTTACTGCTAACAGGTGAATTGTCCAGTGTGGGGGACAGGGGTTGGAGGGGGGGTTAAGTGGGGCCAGGCAGTATCCCCTTGGGGTTAGGTGGGGCCAGGCAGTATCCCCGCTTGACAGCAGGTAGAGGAAGGTCTCCCACATATGCCTACCAAAAATTACCCATGAAAATTGAAAATTGTGCAAATTATGACCCTCGCAATTGCGCGACGTACCCGAACGTCGATGGGTGTAGCTGTGACAAAACATTGCGACGTACCCATACGTCGATGGGATTCCACGGGTTAACAACACTTCACTGTTATTACACGTAATGCTTGACAACACTTCACTGTTTTTTTATGAGTATAATAATGTAAAAACTTCAGTAACACTTCACTGTTTGCCTTTGTTTTCACACTTCACTGACAGCACTAAATTCTAACTGAACTGAACACCAGCTCAACTTCACTCAAACTGACTGAACTGAACTCTCTCGCTATAGTCTCATGCCCATCCTTATATAACCTTCCTAGCTTCTCCAGCATTCTAGGACATGCTAGTCCTGTAGCTACCTGGCCCTAGCAACAACAGTTCCCAGCTCGGAGACAACCAAAATATGCCAGTCTTCTTACGTTACATAACACTCTAAATCATTTACCACACTTAAATTAAATTACAGAATTTAACGAACAATCATGTAAATAATTCATTATAGAGAAAAAGCGCATAAATATTAATGCATAACTTACAAAACAACTACGCTCACAAACAGCAAGCAAACTGGCAACTGTGACTCGTACCGAAGTTACAGTAAACAACGCGAAACGTCGAGAAGAATCTCGGCTACCTAACTGGCAAATCTCGCTTCAAAACAATATGTTTAAGACTATTGCTCATTCATTATAGCTTGGCTGTGGTTTTCGTCCTATTGCAGCTAACTTCCTGTAGTTCAGTGGCAAAATAAGACAATATTACGGTTCCCCAACCTTTCCATAATTTTCCTTCATGACTAGTACCATATGTTAGCTAGAGTTAATCTCTTGCAACAGTTTGTATTAAAGATGACAAGATGGTAAACTGACGCCTACTTAATGTAGACTGAAGACAATAATGACTTATACCCTCATAATTCTACTCAACATCCTACACTACCACGAAACCTTGGCAGAAACAGAAACCTAATCGGGAAAAACTGTATAAAAAGAAAATAGTTTGCTTGTAAAAAGAACATTCCATAAAAGCATGTCAACATGAAAACGGTAATAAATAACAAGAACAGCAGCAGCAAGAACAACAACAGCAATAATAATAATAATAAAAATAATAATAACTAATTACCTATTTACTTACTGTGTCACTGCAATAAAGAAGCTTAGCCATATCTATTTATGGTATATACTGTGAGATATTCTGGCATCATAAACAAGTCTGTGACCTTTAAAAGTAGTTCAGGGTCATTCATATTTGGACCATGTACTTAGATTAACCTAAGGCAGCTTCTTGTGTAATGTCAATAAGATATGAAAAACGAAGGTGTGGAAGAAAGCATGAGTACATTAAACGTTTGTCTCAGTAACTGGGTACATATATGCTTAACTGTAGCCATATTCCTTTCAGATCATAAAGGGGATCACAGCTATATTTCTGTAAGGTTACAGCCTCACAGCTTTGGTCATTTTCTCTGAAACGTGTTACAAAAAGAACACTGAACAGATTTGATTTCAATACTTTCCACTAGGCTACATGGCAAAGTATTCAGCCAAAATTCTCCTTTTTATCATATCATTTTCAATCAAATAGCTGTCTCTCAATTAGTTTCTGAGATATTTAAATTTCAAATATGCAATTTTTTTTAAAATAAAAATGAGTATATGATCTTGTAAAATAAAAATGAGTATATGATCTTGTAAAATAGGTCAAGGTCATTTATATTTGGCACAAGCACTTGGACTACCCTAGGGTACCTTCATGTATATCATCAAGATCTAAGAAAAAAAAAGTGCAAATAATAATAATAATAATAATAATGACTAAAACAATAAGCTTAGCCATTTATATAGCGTAGCTTAATAATACTGACGACAACAATAAGCTTCATCATTAATATGGCGAAGCTTACTAATAATACAAAAGCTTCCGGCCACTCGGGCTGTGGCGCACACGCTCCTGTAGAGGGCTTTGGGCTTCGCCCTCATACCCTGACTTGGAGTTGATGCTTACCGAGACTTATAAGTCAAAAGCTGTCGCTATGCTGTTTCTTTTACATCTAATTATGCTTTGTAAGAAAAGACAAAACTGCTTCACTTATTTTTCCATTGCATAGCATTGTGTGATATGATAAATTATGTAGGTACTTACGAGGATCTTTGTACATGAAGAACACATTAAGTGCATTACCTCAACAGAAACTCGCCAATCGAAATGGAATGCTTCGGAGCACAGAAATCGAAAATTGCATCAGATTTGTCTTCATTTTTGTTCGATCCCTATCGGCTGGTTGGAAGCAGGCATGCTAATTTTAGCAAGGATCAACTAATCAATATAATCCAGTGGTGACACAAAACAGACTGAAACTGACCCCAAGTGAAACCCCGCCGATAAGATTTCATTTGACACTTATCAGGAACCCAATGGCTGTGGGCACCCAGTTTCATCGGATATGAACAGTTACAGAGTTTTTTGAGACACACACACACACACACACACACACACACACACACACACACACACAGAAATGATACAGAGACAATAAAGCAGGCAAGCACTCTGATAGGTCATAGCAGTGATATTTAGAAGATACGCGAGGTGAATGAAGTGATGCAAAGCTACAAAAATGATGTGGAAACCACGTACGCTGAAATGGTGAAAGTAAAGGAAGACTTAGAAACGAGAGTTGAAGAAAAAAGCATTAAAAAGGAAGTGAAGAAAATAATCCAGAACAATGCAAAATTGGTCAAAGATTCAGCAGATATCAACAAATCTATAGTAATCACTGGGATAGAGGAGAATGAAATAAAAAAAAAGATTTCGAGAGACAAAAAGGAGATGGCAAATGTAATGAACATATTGAAGGGAGTATCAGAGGAAATCGGTATTAAAGACATGGATGAACACAAAAGGCAAGGGAAATACGAGACAAATAAATCAGGGCCGCTGAAAGTAACATTCCAGAGTGTAAACACTTTGGAGATACTGAAAAATGCAAACAAACTTATGGAAAAAGAGGATTTCAAAAATGTATGGATAAAAAGATGCCTAACTCAAGAGGAACTGGGATTACTAATAGAAAAGAGGGAGGAGGCAAAAACAAAGAATGAGGGAAGATCAGAGGAAGAGAAGAACACATTTTTTTTACCTGGATTGCAGGTACAAAAGTGGTACATAAAAGGAGGGAATAAAAAGGAGGAGGGTAGTGGACCTGTGGGAAATATTTTTCCCCAGAGCGGTTGTGCTTTCTACTTTTAAAATAGTTGTTGATTGTTAAAGGCGGAGGAAAACGTGCAGAATGCTAATAATTATTCTGTCTGGAAGCCAACAAGCCTCCCCTCAGGCAGATGCAAGCAGACACGCAGCTGTAACAGGTGTGGAGACGAGTACACCTGCTGGATGTGAGTTTAGAGTGAAACATGGACAGAAGAGAAAGAGTAGGGAATTCGATGTCGACTCTATGTATAGCTGCGGACAATAAGTATAGGGAGGTGGAGTAAGGAAGGGAGGTTGAGGGGTAAAAGTAAATGAAAGGAGGAGAGAGAGTAAGAGGAGTGATGGTGGTGTTGGTTAGGTGTTTATGCAGACAAGTGCTGACTATGCAGTTCAGGGCGTGAGAACACATGCTGACTATGGAGTTTGCGCCGTGGGAATGCAAGCTGACACAGCGTTCTGCTAGGGCCTTTATGGTGGATGACACGCGGGTGACGTGTGGATGAGGGCGGTGGATGAGTGGGTGAGGCCATCACCCACCTCGCAACCATGTGACCTGCTGGTGAACATCGGCAACCCTTGAAGCCAGAATAGGGTACGGAGTTCAGTTGAGACTTGGAGCTAGCTAGAGCTCTGGGTGACGCCATGATGGGAGGACGCAGCTTGACTGGGGCGGCGGAGACACGTCGCGAGGGACGTCGCTGTGTAGCCGAGAGTAAAAGATCCAGGGGCGACATGAAAGTACTTCTGTTAACAGTGAGTTAAAAGTACAAGCTTATTGTAATCGCGGGTACAACTTGTGAACAGTGCTATTATATTTGTCTGTCGTCTGGGACTGGTAAAAAGGACTCCTAGTTAGAAACGGAAGGAGAAAAGACTTTAAATGTTTAAGTGTGTTTTTCTTGTAATAATGTAACAGTGTAACTTTATATATATAAGTGAATAAAGAGAGTGCTTTACTTATAAGAGCACTAGTAATTATTATAGGATTATATATATAAGATTGCTTTTAAAGCACAGAACTTTTATGAGAGCTTTGATTAATTAATATTGTGTTAGTAATAAAGTGAATTGAGTGTAGATGTTTTAGTGCGGTTTCTAGCACGGAACTTTATATGAAGTGAAATGAGGTGGGAAAATACCTCATGACTTTTGTATGTAAATATCTTGTGAATATTCTTTTATAATTAAAGCCTAGAAAAGCCGTATCATTTTTTCACTTCTTCCAGTTCCCAGTTCTAAATACATGTGTATAGTGGTGTATAGGGAAGACTCAAGTCGCGAGTTGCCAGTGTCTGAATGATTCACGCTACCACAGTATTAAATACGGGAGGATAATATTCCCGAGATAAATATCATTTTCGGCACCAGGCAGCGCTGCGACATCTGGTAGCAGCGGTTGGGATACCAGTGCTGCGACCTCTGGTAGCAGCGGTGGGGATATTAATTGTTATTCCCAACTCTGAATAATTAAAGGAAATAACTTAAGGGAACTGGAAGGAAGAAATAGTGAATAGTGAATATTTTTCCTTTTTAATTTGTTCTGCAAATGAGTGATTTTGATTGGAAGGGCGATCCAAACCTAGTTGAGGAATTACTTGATTCAGACGATTCTGACTCTGTTTCTGTCGGTTTTGGCTTTTATTTCTGACAATCCTGACACAGAAGACTCTGACAAAATGATTACAACACCTGTTGATCCTAACCCTTCGAGTAGTACTGGGGGAGATATTGCACAATCATCGCAGCAATTGTCACAGGCCATCTCAGATAATAGTAAGAATCCCATACAACAATTGGGGGCCATGAAATATTTTTGTAGTTCAAAATTTCGCTCCTCACCGGAATATCCAGGAAAACGATTGAAGCCAGATGTTATGATCTGGTTAAATGACACAGAGATGAGGACCAATGATGATACGAAGTGGACTACGAAAGGGAGAATGGAGGTGGCTAGGACATTTTCACTCCGTCCTGCGCAAGAGATTATGTAGATTTTAATCCGGAACTCTCGTGAGGACTGGGACACGTTCAAAGATCGTGTGCGGCAACAGTACTATACTGAGGAAAGTTTGGAAACGTTACACCGGGAGTTACTTACGGTGAAGCGGAACCCTGAGGAAACTCCACTTCACTACTTCTACAGGTTACAGAGTCTGGGGGATAGGATTGTTACATTACGTGCAACTTTCCAGGAATCAGTGGATCTTATTATTGTTAATAATTTTTTGGACATGTTTCCTAAGCAGTATGTTCCACAAATTCCCCAAAGCAGGTACCGTAACCCAGTAGAGATAGCGAAGGAAGGAGTCAAGTGGGCAGAGAAGACAAATTCGCCTCTGTCAGAAGAAAATGTATTGAAAGAAAAAAGACAGGGAATGATTGCTAGTGTGAACCCGAGTGCAGGTAGTGTTAGTGCGTCGCCTAGGCCAAAGGTTCAGCCGAACACTGGGGCGAGAAATCGTACGAGTGCGAGTGGCGGCACAGACACTCATCAAGGTTCACGCGGTGCCAGTTCCCGTGACAATAATGATTGCCGTAGGTGTGGGAAGCCAGGGCACTTCGCCAAATGGTGTCGTGCGGACAGGCCCCTCCAACGGGGGAAATATGATCATTTGTCACAGGAGCAGAGGAAAAGGATTAAATGTTTTCGTTGCTCCATGACGGGACATCGAGCTGAGCACTGTGCAGTCCGTGTAGATAATCCTGGACAGCCAGTAGCTAGATGCAGGGAATGTCAGAGTACTACNAAAAAAAAAAGCCGGACGAATCGGGTTGGGGAACTTAGTAATTGTCGGAATGAGTGATGAAGTAGCGAAGTTGGCGGTGGTAAAAGGTATGTGTGGGAATTTACATTGTGAGATACTTCTGGATACAGGAGCTTGTAAATCTTTGATTAGCCAACAGACCTATGAAATTGCGCCAGGGCCTGATACTGATCTCCGACCTTATCGAGGCGGTGGGTTGGTGTCCGCTAGCAGTGATGCAATGGACATATTGGGATTGGTGAATTTCCAGGTAGAATTAGGTGATAGAAAATATGATCAGGAATTTGTGGTAGTGAAGAATCTACCCTCAGCTGTTTCCATAATTTAGGGAGTTGATTTCATATTCGCACATAGCCTAAGTATCACTGCCAACCCGCTATGTATAAAAGTCGGGGAAGAGGAACTTGATTTGGTGACCGAGGGAGGGAGTGTTTCTCGTGTAGAGTTCAATCCTTCCTTTGTGATAACCGAAACAGTTCCTTCATCCGAGGAAAATAAGGAAGAGGATTTTGTGACAAGTCAGTGTGTCATGAATGAGACAGACATGCTGGAACCTTACACATACGAAGCAATAATGTTAAAGACAGCGTTAAGTGGGTGGGAGGTAGGAATGTTTATGCCAAACACTGGTAGTTCGATTGCGGCAGTGTTGTGGCCCGGCATTGTAAGTCCAGTGGATAATGGGGCAACAGGGGAAGGAACATGTTTCACTGTTGCGTATGCGAATTTAACCCCTGACCGGATATTTATAGATGGGGAATTGAAGAAGTCAGGTGGGGAGAGGAAGTGAGTCCAGAGGGAGATCAGATCACTAGTGTAATGAGTGAGGATAGACTCCGGAAACTGTACACGGAGGTAGATCAGATAACCATTCCTTCTTGCCGGGAAAACGACACGTTAAAAAGGCTGATAAGGAAACACCCAAGTGTGTTTGCGCTGCCCGAGGACCCGCTTACGACCTCACCCTACTTCTATCATCACATATGTGCAGATGGACCGGTAGTGAACCGTAGGCCATACCGTATACTGACGAAGTGGCATGATCAAGTACGTAAGCAACTTGAGGATTTATGTAGACAGGGGATTATCAGGCCTTCTCGTTCACCTTATTCTTCACCACTGGTTCCAGTAGTTAAGAAGGATGGTGGTTGGCGGATCTGCTTAGATTTTAGACATTTAAATAAGCAGATAGTTACAGATCCTTACCCTTTGCCCAATATTGAGCATATTCTTTCACAATTAGGTGAGAATAAGTACTTCAGTAATTTAGACTTGAAGCAGGGTTACCACCAGATATCTTTGGATGAGGAGTCAAAGCCTCTTACAGCTTTTTCCTCACCTGAAGGGCACTGGGAGTATT
>JAGKTI010025108.1:0-14106 GCA_018397915.1 Birgus latro
ACCTTACCTTACCTTACCTTACCTTACCTTACCTTACCTTACCTTACTTAACCTTTTCTTCTGCTAACTTACCTTACTTTCCCATACCTTACCTTACCTTGCCTTGCCATCGTACTTTACCTTTCCCTTCCTTCCCTTCCCTTTCCTTTTCTTCCCATGCCTTAAATAACCAGCATTTCCAGCCAGACCTGCCTAACCTCACACCCACCCCTTGGTACGTACCCCATTAATACCACCTACACATTTATAGCCTTACCAAACCTAACCCACACCTCTAACCTCAAATAACCTACCTAATCCAACCTAACCTAACCCCGGCAAACCTGACCTCATTTATCCTAACCCAGTATTGACCTAACTTCACATCATACTTCCTGCCAAATCTCACCTGTATCACACCTCTAATCTAACCTAATCAAACTTAAATCATCCTGTTCTACATTTTCAAGCTAACTAAACATTTATACTTCGAGCATAGCCTACTGGAACCTCACTCACGCGGCTTCTCATCCCTGACATCACACTTCCACCCACACACACACGTCCCTGATAATTTCTCAGCAATGTTTAACTCGTGTCCGAAACCTTTAACTTCTTGTCTACGTTGGCGCCTTTTTTCCTTTATTCTTGCTGTCTCCAGTTTGTTATAGACTTCCCGAATCGAAGTATTTACAGTCTTTTTTAATCTCTTCATCTTTATAAGCCTGTTTAAAATTGAATATACTGCCTGGTGGAGGCAAGATTAAAATATAAATACGTCAGTGGAGTTAACGGGTGATCCTCTTCAGTGTTATGAAGTGATTTTTTTTCATCTTGACAAGCGCCCTGGTAGTGAACGAGTTAATTAAATTTATACCTAACGCTTCCAGTTTGTTGTGTTTCTCCCCCAAACTGGCTATTGTATTATCGCGATCACTGATTTCTTTACCCCCCTGGCTCGAGCGACGGCCTCTACCCTGGCACAGACCCACCACGAGCCAGGGGGGTAAAGCAATTAGTGATCGCGATAGTACCCCAGTAATTGTGGGACCTCAACAGACACTTCCCACGCATCACATTAACCTGTCGTCCACCCACTTATCTAAAAATTTCTCACGTGTTCCTTCTCGTTCTGTAAACTTATGTCTCGCCTCTTAAACTCCTTCTTTACCACGGCAGTTTCATTACGGTTTTTTTCCTATCTCCAGAGGACTATATTCAGCTTGGAAGAATATACTCGTTGTGATTGGGTTAAGGAAGATTGTGGGTGTTACTTCAGTTTCAAAAGTATCCTCCAGACTGAAAAAGACACAGATATATTTTAATTTTAGTATCTTCTTTTTTTGTTATTTTTACCCATATCTTTTCGAATATACTTTACAATGTAGGTTTTTATATCCACAATTGTAGATATATACCGTATTATTAGAAATTTTACCACAAGCTTCGTAATATCGTCTTGCGTTTATCTTCGTACGCCTTGACTCTCCTTTAATAATTTCTCTAACTTCACCCACCCCCCTTTTTTCCCCCCTTTTGAGAGTTTAATTTTTTAGGTACATGATTTTATGCTGAATAATATTTGTTCTTTTACATTAATGCTGCTATTTCCTGTGTCGTGGGTCCCATGATGAAACCTGTGAATTTCGAAACGTTGGCTAGAAATATATATATGGTGTGGGTCATATCATTGTTGGTGTTCCTGTTCATACATATATTGACAGATAAATAGATGGATAAATATACATATATGTAAATCTATACATACATATAAACAAAGAATATTATTTTCAACACATGCCTTTCATTTACTTTGTTTGTAGGAGTAAATGGAAAATTAGTTAACACGTAAATCGCTCACAGACAGAGGAAGGCAAGTTCGATTTTCAGGCCGAACATACTGGTGGGGTCATTTCGTTGTACCTATGTCCCTGTGGGGGCTTAAATGTAAATATGACTGTTGCAGGTGGCGTTCCATGGCAGGATTAGGTCTTAGGAAAATCTAACTGTCTGCCTTTATGACCCACGTGTAGTCGATAGGCGTATATCAAAAACTTCTGCTCACCACATCTCGCAAAACCTGACTTACTCATACGTACCCATCACTCTCTCTCTCTCTCTCTCTCTCTCTCTCTCTCTCTCTCGATCCCTGATTATTCAAATTGCCTCCGTGACTCAAGAGACGTGAAGGCAGTTGAATATAAACTGTGATATTCATTCCATTCTTCCTACCACCAGACGATGTGATTCACTTCAGAGGGTCATAATAGCCAGGGGATTAATGTAGGCTATATCTAACCCCCTCCAGTTTCAAGATATTTTCAAGGTACCGGTATTTCCTAGAACACATAAAAGCGTCCACCTTTTGAGCAATGCTGTTCTAATCTCTCTAAGGTTAGGTCTTAAGCCTTGAATATCTGTCTGTCTATTGCCAGACGCCTTAATTCCGTAAGGGTTGGCCACAAATAAATCGCCTCCATGTCGCCCTGTCCCCCGCCATTTCACTGCCCTGCTCCCGGCTCACACCCCCTCTTTCATATACCTCTCCACTCCATCCCTCCATCTCATCCTTGGCCTCCCCCTCCCTCTCCCCTCCTCCACCTCACTCACATACACTCTCCTCGTCAGTCTCTCGCTCTCCATCCTCTCCACTCGGCCAAACCACCTTGAATATGATAGCTTATAAATCGGCCACCACTCCATTATCCCCATACTGTGAAGGTCTAGTGTCTTTGCTCTGTTTCTTTCCTTTTCTCTTTTCCCAAACACTCCTCATCTTGGTACCATTAATTCATTTCTTCACCAATTCGCTTCATGCGTCGTAAAGAATCCCTAGACACCTTTTTAGATATCTTTTTATTTAGATTTGCAAAGGGGTTCGTGGGGTCAAAGGTTAAGACACAAAAAAACAGCAAATTAGCGAACCCCGTGTTCTTATATCAGTAATCATCCTCACACCTTGCAAAAAATTATGCCAGTGTATTGTATGTCCATCTGATTAGCAGTGTTGGCAATATTTTAGTTCATTCTTGTTGCCTCCAGATTTTATTTTTTTTAATTTGGAGAAACCAGTTGTTGTGACGTTGTTAGAACCCGTCACCATTAACTCCTTCATTACCTGATTTCCTTCCCTAAGCTTATTGTGATTTCTTAAATGTAGCAAAGAGTTAAACAGAAATAAATCCATGTTGTGGTACTGAAGGTGCTGAATAAAGAAACTGTAAGTCAAGTGCAGTGGAATTTCGCTTCATTAGTTTGAACACCCCGCAGTGTAAGGAGAGTGGTGAAAGGGACGTGTGTATAGGTGGTAGACAGAACACTGCTTCATATCACACCATAACACACCACAAAACATCACACCATGACTTACAACCTCAAAATATACACACCACTGAATTCACATCACCACAGACAGAATACTGCTTCATAGCCCTATCTCATAACACATCTCGGCACAGCACTACACATCATTGGCCTCACAACCACATCACTGACGTTAAACACATAATTAACCTCACATCGCTAGAGTCCTGTTCCCCATTGGACCTTACTCGATAAGAATTATATTGTTATTAAAATCTCCACTATGCACACATCACACCATCATAGTCTACTATATCACAACAGAACAACACACCACAGCACAACACAGCTCACATTTTTATAGTCACAAATACCATTCACACCACATTACTGTCAGCGACCTACAATACACCACCCTCCTACGTCACACCACAACAACACACTGCTCACATTATCATCTTCACAAATACCAGTACCACCACATAACTGCCGTCGTAACACCAGTATACGACACAACAATACAAACACACACCACAACACCACACAACATCACCATCATCGCAGATACCACTAACTCAACACTAGTCATCATACCATAGCACACCACAATACTACACCACACTACGACACACCGCAGTACACCAACACACCACAACACCACACAACACACTTTCATCACAAATTCCACTAACACCAAGTTACTGCAATACTACACAACCATTCCATTATACAAGACATACAGTAACCAACGATAAGCCCTCGTCCCCGTTCCTAAATCACCTGTCCTCTTTGATACCCACACAACAATGACGCATATTGTATTTTATTCACCTTGCTACCAATCTGTTATTCTGTTTAAATGTAGTTCCAAACTGAAGAGGTTAGATACATCCCTCATTTATCCCTCCACTGCCAGACTTTACTCCAGAGTTGAATTATATTGTTGGAGGCAGCAAGTGTACACTAAATGAAAACGTCCTGGTGGTGAAGGGGTGGAGTATTTCAGGCCGAGGACTTTTTATCAACATATCCTTTCTGCCACCTCATGGCTGCCTCATAAAGCTCTGGGGAGACATTTCACTGTGGAGGTATTGATAGTGATTTTCTTACCTCGTCATTATATAAAATCTCTGGAGGCAACAGAAAATTAAGAATGACGCCATTTGAGTCAAGAGGATCAAGCTGCTTCCCTTGATCTGTCCCCCATATACCTGTTCCCTGTATACCTGTTCCCCATATACCTGTCCCATGTACACCTGTCCCCTGTATACCTGTCCCCATAAACCTGTCCCTGTATTATTGTCCCCTGTATAACTGTCCCCAAATACCTAATCACTGAATCCTTTGACTGCAAGGATTTTTCCCAGCTTATCAAAATATTTCTAAGCACCTTGAAGACAATACAGGAGTAAGCCAACCCTATAAAGTGTGCTAGATATTTTGTGTACAATTAATCCCCATGCAATGCCGCCTTGTACATCCAACCCCCGTATGACCATCCCCCCTTACAATCAGGGAAACAAGATTCCGCCTCAAGTGCGGTGAAAAAGACAATGGAAAAGTCCAACCATCCGAGACACGCATTAGGCCAGGTAAGAGAATGGTTATGTTTTGCTAGTTTTAGGCACTCTTTGGACAAAAATAGAAAATAATTTAATTGAATGACTGTACAAACGCCCCCCTCAGAGCCGCTCTCCGCACAGTGAATCTCCCATACAACTGCCCCCACCACGTATGGCTTAACACTTACCCACTGACCCCCTTAGTACTGGACCAGCCCCGCCTGCAGTCGGTATTGTGGCTGAAACTCACTCATGCTGTCCTCATCCCCACCCGAACTCCGGTAAACCTGGTAGGATGACTTTGCTGCTTACACTAGCATTCGGAATATCTGTCCGTATCTCTCAGTTTCTATATCTATCAGTCTGTCGGTCTACATATTTGTCTGTTTATTTATTCAGAGATTGGGGGAAGGGAGACTTTGTACCTTCCTTTCATGGCCGTCCATAACTTACAGAAAGCACATCTCTTCCCGTAGCCACTAACTGAAGGTCAAGGAAACTAGAGAAATGTTTTTTTAACTAAATTTGGTTAATAAACAATTTTATAGAATGTCTTACTTTTTAATAGCGATGTTTAATGGATATCTTTATTTGATAAATGCATGTTAAATGCACTACAGAAATTTTGTACAGGTCTCCTTTCTGTGAGTGCATGTTGTCGGTTCTTCTGTTCAACATTTCAGTGTAGTATACCTATTTATAATATGTCTCCCCTTTGGAAAAATATAATCATATATATACAGAGAGAGAGAGAGAGAGAGAGAGAGAGAGATTGTTTACAGCGAGTTTATATGTGTGGTTGCTAAAGTGGTGCCCCCGTTGGGCAAGATTAGAACCAATTAGAAATTATCAGGTCAACATGGGTGGAAACATGGTAGCTAATTACCGAAAAGATTTTTTTTAGCTTGTGCAACCATATCATTATTAGCTACAATGGGTTGGATGGGTGGACGGATTGCTGGGGTGGGCAGAGCAGGTTGAGTGGACAAGGTGGATGGGGTGGGATGGGTGAATTAATGGAAATATAGGTCCATGGTAGGAATAGGTCCAAGAAAAATACATCGATGGGGGAAACATACTCGTTGGTTCATGGGAAAAATGGAACCCAGGGGGGTATTCTCCTACAGGCAGTGGCAATTCAGAGTACCATCATAGGGTTTTATTCGGGCAACGCCGACTGCCCCTGCTAGTCTCTCTGTGAATATCTGTCTGTTTGTCTGTCTCAAACACTCTATGTATTGCCCATCTACCTAGTGATGTGTATATTTAAGGAAACGGGGGATTGTGTAAATTCCTCTCACGCGGTCTGATATCTGTCTGTCAGAAATGGCCGTAATCCCTATTTTCATTCATTCATTCATTCATTCATTCATTCATTCATTCGTTCGTTCATTTATGTTATCCGTCTGTTGGTTGACTTCTGGCTGTTTATTTGTCCATGCTTCTTTTTCAGGTCTTTCTCTCTACCTAACTGTTAATCTGTCTGTTCCTCCACTGTCGTCTGTCTTTATGTATTTTTTATCGGTCTATATCCATCAGTAACTGTCTTTATACTTTTCTTTATATTATTTCTGTATACTCATCTGATTCCTGACGCGCATCTCGTGAAAAGGGTGACCTCGACAAAATGGATATACAGGCGTTATTTCCCTACTCACGAACGATATGAATGAATTAATGTCTAAAGCCAAATTTACGGAATGTTTTATTATTAATCTACCAAAGCCAAGATTCGTTTTTGGTGACCGACAAAGGCTATGAGAGGACTCTGCACGTTTCATCCTTGCCATTCTTGCAAACATAAAATTTAGTTAAGACTGGAAGTTGGTTGTATGTTTGTGAATGAACGTCTTTAGCTCCTTAAATCAAGTACTCTCTCTTCAAGCTGTTACTTCCAGACTATTTGAATTAACTGAGGAAACGCCTCTCTTTTTAAAGGGGGTCTGTGAAAGCTGTACGCAATTCTTCCAGATCAAAATGCCCCTCCCAATCTGCATGACAACCTCTAAAAGTAGCAAGATGATGTTACGAAATCCGACATTACGGTTAAGAAGCACTGATGTTCTTCTGAGACGGGGTACAGGAACCATTGGCCTATCACAGTAACGGTACACTCTGCACAAGTTGCCTGTGTACGGAAAGGCGTCATGTTTCAAGTAATGTAGCAGCGTTGTGTTTGCGTGTTCGATTGGGTGTACTATTGCGGTCGAATGATCATGAAAGTCTTACATTATAACACGAAAAGCTTGTTGGATTCCGACTATCGCATCACCATTATTCAAAACTCATCGTTCACCGTGTCGTTATTTATCGCCATGACGCGGGTCGATATTTGTGTCCGCAGTTGTACCTCTTCGTTGAAAACATACAGAACTATAACACGCATCGATACTTACGTCCGCAGCTGTACCTCCTCACTAGAAACCTACTGTACTCTGGCATATTGGTAATTACTGAATAAAGTTTCTGAGTTAAGAGCTGTTGGCCGAAATTTTAAGCCTGCCTGTAAATTTAAATCCTATCTGTAAATGGTAAACTGGAGGCGACTGTCTCTAGCCTATAAGAATTGGTGATACGTAACCGATGATACTTTAATGACTTACAAAACTACCGGCACTGTAGTAATAATACCAGGAATACTAGGGGCGTCACTGAAAAATTACGAAAACAAGGTAAAGTTGACAACAATCCACAGCTTAGGGAAAAAACACTTCTACATCAATTTAAAAAACAAAAAAGCTTTAACAGAAATCTAAGGGAAAAATGCAGTCAGCCAAATTGACGTGGAAATGATAGCCCTGTAACAAATACCGAAAATTGGTGTGTAATTTAAGTACGGTATAGGCTCAAGTGAATTAAGATATATGTATCACCAATTACACACAGTACCGTAGAAATATATCATCCGCATAACAACATAATTATACAGTGAGAAGTCCCAACGCAGGCAGTTGTTGGATAATGTATGGAAGGTTTAAATGTTTTTCTTTTCTTTTTGCTACCCGGAATTCAGATAACGGGGGTGAAATTATCAGGAGTTCATTTGCCTGGGAATGCAATTATTCGGAATGCAATTACCTCTCGAGTTTACTAATTATGAGTGAACTAATTTGTACTGATGTTATTATGAGACTAAGTGCGTGGGACGTGGTGAAAGAGAATGTGTGTGTGTGTGTGTGTGTGTGTGTGTGTGTGACGTGGAATCGCTACAATCTTTTTTCCATCTAAAATTCCCATCATTTAAGAAATCATATAGCAGAGGTAATGAACAGGGGCGGGAAAAACAAACCATTGACACTGCCTACGCTAAGGTGCACAAGAGCTGCGTCATTTCCAGGTGATGAGTTGCAGTGGGGGGAACAGAGATATGGTGCCAGACGGGGGGTAAGTGAGGGGGGGGGGAGCTGCCCTGCCTCACCTCCACCCTGTATTTCATCAGCCAAAATTGACCCAGTTCGTATGCGCCCGACATAAGGCAGTGTCTGTTCCTTTTGTCCGCATCCCTGTAATTTACTCTATGTGAAGATGAGAGAGAGACAGAGAGAGGGAGAGAGAGAGACAGACAGACAGGCAGAAGGACAAACCGAGAGAGAGAATGTTGATCCTACCTTCTAAACTTACCTAAGTGACATAATATTCTCAAATTAACTTCGCCAGATACTCCACATCTGTAGCCAAATTTGCAGGTAGATTTTTTCACTTCCAACACACACAGTTCTGAAGGTGGGAGTCACTGCGATCTAACTCAGTGATATAGGCGTTTGGGGCAGTACTAAATATTTAACTGGGGAAAAATGTATTGGTTCTTACCGAGTACTGAATGAGCTGATGTCTATATTGAAGTCTACAGTATGACGACTTTCCATCATTAATATTTTGTTATTTCTCCCGCCAGAATATTTAATTGGGTTTTGGAGAAATTTTCAGACCTAAAGGGTTCATATTTAGAATTCACTGACCCCGTTACTCCTAATGGTCTCTAAAACTGCAAAAAATCGTCTGTTCAGTAGCAAGAGTGAAATGCAAAATTCATGTGGTTGAAAAGGTGGAGCCCTGCAGAACGGTGCCGCCTGTTTGTTTGTTTGAGATATCTGTTTGTAAACCTGGTCGGTGGGTGAAGATATCTGGCTTTGAATGAGTTAGTAATGGTGAGGGTTTCTGGCGTATTGAAGCCCGCTGGACAGCTTATTGTGGTTTAGGAGAGGCAAGTGACAGTGAAAAGGTTAATGATTACTGATTGTGTAAGTGTCAGTGCGCAGCCTCTCTCTCTCTTCATCTATATAAAATCGTCTGGCAGTAATAAGAATAAATAAGAAGGACATCATTGTACTGAAGAGGGTAAAGATGAGTACAGTATCATCTTGACTGGTAAATAATTAAAGAATGTATATGTTCTCTGCCTATTTTCGGTGGACAAGTTTTAGGATAGGGTGCTGAACCTTTTCTGTTGAAGGGCAGGGCTTTACATTCAGCAACACTGTGGTTTGCATTCATCCTGCAACGTTTGCGTGTAAAATAGACAACAACACGACCATTGCGCAATCATCGTCCAACATAACTCACCATCTGTTAAATTATTAGTCTGTGTTTTCATTTTACGGGAATCATGGTCCTTGTTTCACTGACCACAGATTACAGCGATGAGATACGAAGCATTTCTATTCCTGGGTAAAATCTAGGGCGCCGATGTCCATAAAACACAAATGGAGTAGATTCACTGGATTTATGGAAGGGGTCAGACGGAAATTGCTGACGGGCCCTTCTCGTCCCCTGGGAAATTGATCGGGCAACCCAATTCTAGGAGTATTTTTCCCCTCTACTGTATTTTGTTTTCATTTCTATTATTCTTTCCTCAGTTTTACTATTATTTTAAAATACCGAATCATTAGTAGCCTATTGGAGAATGGAATATTGCATAGGGAACCGAACGTCATCAATATTCACATCCTGGAATTTAATATAATACCTACATAACATGAGTCAGGGAGTTTTTCAGTCGACGTGCCTTGATAAAACATAAAACAGACTGTGAGTAATAAACAAATCACGGCAATTTCCAACGACAAATACGGATAGGCATCATCTTTCCTATAATATATAATTCACCTGACAATTTTATACACAGGTATATATATAATGTTAGAAATATGAAACACGCACCAAAGAGAGCTTGAGAGGTAAGGATACTCACTCACAATGACGAGGATTGAGAAATATTGAAGACAGGACACAGTGACGGTAGGGAATTGTCAGCAGACCTTTGCACTTAACTGTATGTAGTGTGCTAGGGTGGAGGAGAGAGGGTGAGATGATGGGTGGAAGGAAGATGCCTGTTGTGATGTGTGCAGGCTGGCAGGAAGAAAAAAGATGTTTATACCACGTAGAGGGAAGGGAGAGGTCAGATAAAACTCTCAGGCTCCTGGGTATCACCTGAATGAAATCGTCTGCCGTTAGCTGGAATAAAGTGCTTAGCATATCACTACCTTGAGACATGTAATGATACCTGTAAGAACACTCCCACCTTCTGTAACTCATTCTCAGGTGACTAAAATACTTTCCCATTAGAACAGAGTAGTAATCTTTCCCGCCTATGAGAGGTTTATAATATGAAGAGAGGTTCGTAAATGTGGATTCTCTGTAAGCTAGTGCGTGGAGAAGTGTGGTGCTTGGGAGGGTAAGGAGTGAGTGGGGAAGGTGAATGTTTGTAGTGAATGAAAGAGTGTGTATGTAGTGAGTGAAGGAGAGTGTGTGTGTGTAGTGAAGGAAAGAGAGAGTGTGTAATGAATGAAGGAGTGTGTGTGTGTAGTGAATGAAGGAGTGTGTGTGTAGTGAAGGAAAGAGAGAGTGTGTAATGCATGAAGGAGTGTGTGTGTGTAGTGAATGAAGGAGTGTGTGTTGTGAATGAAGGAGAGTGTGTGTAGTGAATGAAGGACTGTGTGTGTAGTGAGTGAAGAGTGTGTGTAGTGAGTGAAGGACAGTGTGTGTAGTGAATGAAGGACAGTGTGTGTAGTGAATGAAGGACAGTGTGTGTAGTGAGTGAAGGACAGTGTGTGTGTAGTGAGTGAAGGACAGTGTGTGTAGTGAGTGAAGGACAGTGTGTGAGGTGAGTGAAGGACAGTGTGTGTAGTGTAGTGAAGGACAGTGTGTGTAGTGAAAGGAGAGTGTGTGTAGTGAGTGAAGGACAGTGTGTGTAGTGTAGTGAGTGGAGGAAAGTGTGTGTGGTGAGTGGAGAATGGTGTGTGCTGAGTGGACGAGCGTGTGTGGTGATTGGAGGAGTGTGTGGTGAGTGGGAGTAGAGTGCTATGTGTGCCTAATGTGAGTGAGAAAGGGTGGCAGGGAGAATGACAGACAGACAGATAGACAGACAGAGGAGGGATGACAAACAGAGGCAGACGGACAAACAGAGACGTGAAGTTCAACAGAAAAAGAGAGAGGTAGGACGGGAATGAAAAGGGAAGGAGTGCAAAACAAAAAATGAAAAAAATAGAATGAGAAGAAGGGAGAATTAAATATTAGTGTGGCAGTCATAAGGGACCAGGGCTTGAGAATATAGCTGAGTTAAATGGAAAGCAAGGAGGAAAGGGGGGAAAAAGAAGGAAGGAAAGGAGGATCGCTGAAGGAATGAAGCAAGGAAATTGGAAGAAAGGATAAATGAGGAAAGGAGACGAGAGAATGAAGGATAAAGACGTGAGGAAGGAATGGAGGAGGATGTAAAGAATGGCAGAGTGGGAAAGACTGATGACAGAATATGGGGAATGATGGAGGAAATAAGATTGCAGAATATAAGATTAAGTATCGTAAGTAACAAAGGCGGAAGGAACCATTGTGAGGCCGAACCCCCACGCGCTACAATTGATCTATGAGCCAGATACTGACTCTACCCGTGATCTTGCCCTTTCACATTATTCCCAGCATCGAACTACGTCATCCTTTCCTTACCTTCTGCCCTTCCGCCAAGTTTGGTCCAAATCGGATATAACCGGTTTGAGTTCACCTTTCCCTGTGACCTTCTTCTTTGATCAGTCGTTCCCGAAATCGACTCCCTTCATCCCTGAGTGACCATCAGCACTTCCGCCAAGTTTGTTCTAAATCACATAAAAATCGTCTGAGTTACAGGATCGAACATTTGACCTTACCTCATGACCTTGACTTTTGACTTATTCTTCTCAAAGTAGAGTCACTTTATCCTTGCCTTACCCTCTATCCTTCCACCAATTTTGATTAAAATCGGATCAAAACTGTTTCCATGAGACCTTGACGTTTTACTTATTTAAAAAAAAAAAAAATGTGTATATAGCTCATCCCCTGGGACGACCCTCAACACACACACACACACACACACACACACACACACACACACAATTAAAGTTAAAGTCTGTAATTACTTTCCAGGAGGACATACAACCCTTTTCCCTGAAACTAATGGAGGGACCCACCACGAAACAGTACCCATTCATAACGACAACTTTTTTCTTGCATCAATCAGACCATTTTACTCACCGTAATCTCTTCACTCCGATGACCTTTTCTTTCATCAGCCCCTTCAGTACGGATAACATCATTTTAGGCAAGTCTCGATACTACCATATCCTTTTTATTAACTTAGCCTAAAAATGCCATCTCCTCATTCTGACTGCTGAGTTGGGACATTATATTAGCGCTAAAATGTGATGCCAGTCACGAAGAAATGCTTTGGAGAGTATACAGCGCCTGTCTTTTTGTGCCAATGTATTACGTGAAATAAGCTGCAAAAGGACGAAAATTGAGAGCCAGGCTAAAGTGAGGCAACTATGGATGATATTCTAGTCGCGGCGCACGACTCTTTTGTCATTATCGTACCCTGGCAACCTACCATTCAAAAGTGCGTCCGATTTCGTATCATATTATACACGAATCATGTTATTATGCACGAATATATTACACAAGGATATTATTACACACGAACATATTATACACGAATCACTTGCGTCTCATGTTATACACGAAATGGGACTCACTATTGAGGGGTAGGTTGCCAGGGTACGACAATAACAGAGTCGCGCGCCGTGACCATAGTTAGGAAAGATCTCTCGTATGAAAGTCGCGTTTTATGCTATATTTAACCTCTTCAGCTTAAAAAGTCTCTCTTCACTGAAGATAAAGCCTGTTGGCGCTATGAACTAAATGGACAGGACGTAATCATTTTTGTTCTTGCTTCTGCCGGACAAATTTGTTCAGTTTATGGTGACTGAGATTTCTCGTAGTGAGGGTTTTACAGATAGTCTTAAACTGATTATAGTCTAGCTGTCACTTGCGCTTTTATTTAGCTTCGGGGATCCTCTCTTTAATGTGGTTAAATGGTGGTGTACTGCACTGCTGTCTGAATGAATGCGGGGTCGATTCCGGGCAAAGGACTGTTTGATGATCCGATTTTCGCTTACGCAATCTCAGCCGATTGTCCACAAGACGATGATCATCAGCATATAATAAATTCTGTCCTTTTAATACGATCACACCAGTACTGCTTGAGTTACTCCTAGGATGTATTCAGTATGGACGGTGGGAACAGCTGGCATGAATGTGTTTTTGTTACCTGTTGGGTGTAAGACATCAGACGGACCTCCAAGACTGACTGAGAAACTTACACACACACACACACACACAGACCAAAACTGGCGATATGTGAAGACTTTTATTGAACTGATGCCACATCCCTTCAAGAACAACTCTATATTTAAATTAAATTGTTGCTTTCCCCACACCTGCTGAAAACACACTTGATATCATACTTACCGACCCAGGGATTACCACTGCCTGCCACCCAGACCCCTGCCTCCCCTTGGTAAAAGCCTCACCTGTCAATGTTGTGGGTGCTCGCTCCGTCAGACTCACACACGAGGCAAAGTGAAGTAAAAGTTTATTATCAACTTACCGATTCTTCAAAGAGGCAACTTGGAATGAACAGCACATGACTGGCAAGAATGACCAGTGTCAGTGACTTCGAACTGAACTGGGAGACATAACACCACACTGTTACACAAACGTATCATTATTCTGCCCTCAGAAAACTCTTCACTTACACCCGGCTGATGTTCTCTGGACTAATCACAGAATTATGAGACTTGTGCAGCAGAAAAACCAACCAAAGCAACCAGGACAGTAACAGCGATAAGCTGTAACGTGAAATCAGAGACGTCAAGAAAGCCTTTTATCCCCCCCAGCTTCATCACCTCAAACACCATTGGTGAGTGGCATGACAAAGTTAATCAGTTAATTGGACGCA
>JAGKTI010025109.1:0-14105 GCA_018397915.1 Birgus latro
ATTCCTGACACCTACCCTCCCCATTTATCCGGGCCTGGGATCGGCACCGAGTTGGGCTGTCTCCCCCCTCCCCCCTCCTAGTGACTGGAGGGAATGCTTTTTAGTCATCCTCCTGTTAACAGGCCCTTCTAGCATTGCCCCACTTAGTCAAAGGAGTACTTAAGCCAACTCACCACTGTAAGGTTGCACTCCACATGCAGGATAATCTTCACCCCCGAACAGCTCCCATTACTTTTTCTGGCTGGGGGCTTAAGCGGGACCACAGAGATATGAAGGCCCCACACATGGGCCTGTTTTGGGCCGTGACGTCACTACGACTGGGGCTTGGCGAAGTTGGCGGCAGGGTTGCCATTTTAGCGCGAAACGCGCTAGATTTAGCGCTTTTTGATGATAGCGCGATAATTTTGAAAATAGCGCCATGGCGCTATTTGGCGCGTTTTTACCCAATTTACCTCCAGATTTAGCGATTTTACCTACATTTCAAATATACAATACTTAGTTTTCCTGGAACACTTTAAGGTATCAGAAAAAGTAGATTAATTTTTTTTACAAAGTGATAAATCACGCAGTTTGTATTATTTACTGTGTGGACTCATGTACATGTGGAGCAAAGTTGGACGTGTCCACGACGAGTGAGTTCCCTCACTTCCCCATACAATGTTCCTGCCTCGTCGTGGACTGGTCAGTAGAGAGTTAAACCTCGGTGTGATAAGTTGTTGCTACTTTTGTCTTCCTCGATTAGCCTATTATTTCTGACTGCCTACCATGATCATGAGTAGCAAAATTAAAAAATACTCACAACACTTCAGAGTTCAGTGGCTAACTGACTCCAGGTTTAAAGACTGGCTATTAAAAGTAGACGGAGACGACACGAAATGTTTCTGCAAGTACTGCAAATGCACGATAGCTGCAAAGTTGAGTGATTTAGAAAGGCACAAAAAGACATTGAAACACAAGAAGGCTGAGGAACCATTTTCGTCACAAAGACAACCCAAACTTCAGTTTGTGAAACCAAGTGAAAGTGTACATGAAACTGAAGCAGGCTTGTGTTTGTTCATAGCTGAACATTGCTCCTTGAGAGTAGTGGATCATTTAAGTGTGCTCTGGAAACATCATTTCTCGGACAGTAAAGGATGTAAAGACCTAAAACTGAAAAGATCAAAGTGTAGTGCTGTTGTGTGTAATATACTTGCTCCATATTTTGCACGTGATTTGAAAAATGACATTGGAAACAGTAAATTTAGTTTACTGATAGACGAGAGCAATGACATATCTGTAACCAAGCTTCTAGGTATAGCTATTCGTTATTACTCGGAGGGAAAAAAAACTTGTTGTTACATTCTTGGACCTAGTTGAGTTGAGAGAATGTAATGCTGATGCAATCTGTCATGCACTGAAGGATTCTTTGAAACGTAATGGACTTGAGTTGCAGAATCTTATTGGCCTTGGCACTGATAATGCTTCAGTTATGATTGGTGTCAATAGTGGAGTTTATGCAAGGCTAAAATCAGAAATTCCTCATCTAATGTTAGTCAAATGTGTGTGTCACTCACTTCAGCTCGCTGTTTCTCATGCTGCTACCGAATGTCTACCTAGGCATTTGGACTTCTTGATCCGAGACACATATAACTGGTTTTCACATTCTGCAGTGCGCCAAACTAGATACAAGCAACTGTCTGTATGGACTAATAAACGAAGGAAAGCCTCCCTTGAAACTAATACAGATGAGCCAGACCCGATGGATGTCCATTGAATCTGCAATTCTAAGAATAGTGCAGCAGTGGACTGAGCTCAAAACCCATTTTGACTTTGCAAGAAAAAATGAGCGATGCTACACTGCAGATCTTTTGTTCTCAGTGTTTAGTGACATGAGAAATTATGTGTTTCTCATATTTTTGAAACAAATTCTTAGTGAAGTTCAAAGTGTGAATAAGAAATTCGAAGCTGATGTCCAAGACCCAACAAAGTTGCTCAGTGATCTAGTGCATCTTATTGACTCCCTTAGTGCTAAAATTGTCATACCATGTAAAAAGTTAAAGGAAAGTGATTCCCTTCAGGAACACTTGGATCCCAAGCCGTATCTTGGCTATGAGTTTGAAAAAAACATGTCTGAATGCAAGTTTCCTGATGAGATCGCGAGTGATATTCGACGAAGATGCATAGAATTTGTAATAGAGCTTGTCACACAACTTCGTCAACGCTTGCCTGAGAACTTTAAAGTACTCCAGTCAATGTCATCCTTCAGTGGGAGTGAATGCCTAAAGCCAGTGAAAAATGATATATTGGACCTTGCAAAATTGTTTGTTGGTGATGCAGAAATACTCACGCGCATCGATTTCCAGTGGAGAAAACTTCATACTCTCCAGTGGACACAGACATCTGACACTATTGGACTGTGGGCAGAAATAGCGTCATATAGGGATGCGACTGGAGAAAATCCTTTCAAAGAACTGTCTGACCTGGCCTTAACAGTACTCAGTTTACCCCATTCTAATGCAGATGTGGAACGGGTTTTTAGTCAGATGGGTATTGTCAAGTCGAATATGCGTAACCGATTAGCCATCAAGAGCTTAAACGCTGTTTTGACAATCAAGTATGGACTGAGAAGGCATGGCAAATCCTGTCATGATTATAAACTACCTGAGAGTGTCTTGAGAAAAATTGGGTCCGTGGAAGCATATCAGACCTCATCTCAACCATCATCATCATCTCAGTCAGACCAGGGAGCAGAGACATTCACCGAGAAGGAGAGATCATAGAGTGGGATCTAGCAGATCTACAGTAACCCAAGTACCACAGTCATAGCTGGTGAGTGTAAAAGTGTACTTGAAATATGTGTGTAGGTCAGAATCAACGTATCGTGTGTAGAAACATTAGTTGGCGCTTTTTTTGGTGCCTTTTTCAGAATATTTAGCGCTCTTTAGCGCGTGTTTAGTAACAATCTAGCGCTATTTCGTGAATTTGAGATGGCAACTCTGGTTGGCGGGCGTAAAGTTACTCCAGTGTACAGTGAGGGATGAGGGGGGTTACACCGCTGCAGGGTCAAGGACATCTTTCACCTGACATTCCCTTAACAGTGCAGAAATTTGTGGAGTGAGGCCATGTACAGCATGCCCTGTTCTTGTGTTGTGCCCAGATGCAAGGGAAATTATAAACAAAGGCCTAAAGTACATGTATTTGGCTTTCCCAAAGATCTCGCGAGCAAATGGTTACGCGCCATTAAGAGAGAACTTTTCATCCAGCCAACATAGCAAGGTAAATACGGTACTATGACTCCTTTTATTTGTTAAGATTATGGATATTAGTCCTGTACAGACAGAAACTATGAACTTTCATAAATATAGCCATATAAGGTGGATAAACTATGTTCGATTGCAGGTGAGAGGAAACATCACTGGGAGGCTTCTGTCTCTTTTGAACATTGTCAAATTGCTTTCACCTTTGCTCTGTCTCTTTTGAACATTATCAGATTTATTTTACTTCTGCACATAATACATTTAATATAACTGCCTACTTTACTCCCTTATACTTTAGTGTCTTGGTGCTAGCTTTTCAATTCAAATTCAAACTCCTCGAGGGAGGATGCTGTGAATAATTTGCTGTATATTGTAATCAAACCCATTTCTTTTGAACTGATACAGTGGACGTTGCAGCAACTACATGGAAATTTTAGCCTCAGGAACGTGTTCCTTAAACAGTCGGAAATTATAGGACGTTAAGTTTGAAAAAGCACTTCAGAATATTTCACCATGATTAATTTAGACATTGCCGTAGTTTCTTTGTGTTGTTAATTCTCTTGAGTAATAGACTTGAGCAATACTTGACGTCAGGTAATTAGATATATATCTATTGTTTTCCACACGAAATAGTATACAACTCTTTAAATTGGAGGAGTATCCAAATACACGAGTTACCCTAAATATTTAAATGCAGTTTTCTGTAATAGTAAACATCAAAGACTTCAGAAAAGTTTATTCTAATCACAAATCAGACATAAAAGACAACCATTCTGTATGACTTGTAGGTCTCAGTTTAGCATTAAGATTTTGTTATAATAGCAACGTTCATGCCATTTCCGGTGCGAAATTTGAGGGCGCGGCACCCCAGTCATGATGACGTCACGAGGGAAGTTACAGGCCTTGATATCTCGGTGGTCCCGGCTTAACAAGGTCTTGGTTTCAGGATGAGTTGGGGGATGAGGTGAACTGGCCGACCTCCTTCGTGCTCTCCTCGCTCCTACTCTCGATAGGCCTGATCACCACCTTTTCTAGTTGGGTTTCGGGCTTAAAAGAAGGGTCTCAGGATAGCTTGGGACGAAGGCAAAGAGTATAGAATAAATAACTGAGAAGTAAGTATCTGCAGTATAGGCAGTTTGGTTTTACCTGAAGGAATTGAACCACTCCCACAACAGGAACACTAAGTCGTGGTTAAAAGTAGCAGGATAGTGTGGTAGTGGCAAAAAAAAAAAAAAAAAAAAAAAAGGAAAAAATTTACAAGAAAATTTAGGGAAAGAAAAAAAAAAAAAAAAAAAAAAAAAGGAATATATTTGCCATCATATTTAAGGAAATAAGGTTAGGCTGCGTCGTACCTGCACACACACATGACTCACATCCCTGTCAAAGGCAACACTAAAAATACGATTCATATAAATTTTGAGAAACATCACTCAGAGCTCTCAGACAACTATGAATCACTCTCTGCGAAATAAAATCACCAATCGATACTTGCAATAAACTACTAAAGTTACACCGACCATGAGAGAGGCAGCGGCACCGATATTAACATTCTCGGGCCCCTTTACTCACTGTCAGCTGAATTAAACTATCTGTCGTTGGCAGGAAAACGCTGCTAGAACTGCCCTGACAATGAGTGAGCAGATGATGGAAGTATTGTATTCAGGCTGCTTTGACAATCTCTCAGCTGAATAAAATCGTTTAAGGTATGCGAGAATACAGTGCTAAAGTTGCTCTCACCATGAAAGAGTTAACGGTACAACACTCTAAGGCTCCCATGAATCACTCTCAAGTAAATATAAACATATGGAGTTTGCAGGAATAAAACAGTAGAATTATCCCCACCAAGAGAGGGTTAACAAGTGCATTCGGACCGGCCTGTATTATATCCCAGTGTAAATCAACATCAAAAATGCATTGAATAAAAAGTTTGCATCAATCTGTGCTTAATTGCGGTTGCGTTCAGTACACAACATGTCACAGCCAAAAATATTACCGTCACGTAACATGAGAATTGTTAGCATATATTTGATGGTCTGATTAATGAACAAGGCCTGTGTGTGTGTGTGTGTGTGTGTGTGTAAATGTATGTGTCTATTTGTGTGAGCTGAAGGTTTAATTAATGAACAGGGTAGATGTGGGTGTGTGTGAATTGAAGTCTTGATTAATGAAAAATGTGTGTGTGTGTGTGTGTGTGTGTGTGTGTGTGTGTGTGTGTGTGTGTGTGTGAAGAGGTTAGCAATTGTAAACTCTTCCAGTTCGTGCAATTAATCTTTATATGAATATAATTGAATGTAAAAAACTTTTTTTTCAATAATAGAACACAGGAAGGAATAAAAAAATAAAAAAAGAATCCATACACCAGATTACAGGTCTCCATCGTTCATAAATAGTCTGTAACAGTTGGACTTGATGAGTCGTAGGTTGAAATTTGAGGGGAAACCATTCTGGAGAAGCGAGTTCCAATGAGGTGCAGTTCAGGGAATAAAAGAATTCTGATAGGGAGTAGTTCTGCAATATGGCAGTGTGACAGTCCAGTCCTGAGCGCTACCAGATGCCCGGGCAGCGCGGGGGAAGGCGTGGAGAGGTGGCGCAATGGATGCAACTTTCAGCATTTGCCTTAAAAGTATCACCAAAATAATGCAATACATGCCTTCTTATTTGTATGGGAGGTTGGTCATTTGTATTAGTAGGGTTGTTAACAATTCTAATAGCTTGATTTTGAATTTTGTCCAGTTGGCATAGTGCAGCCTCTCCACATCCATTCCACAAGGGTGAGCAGTGTTCCAGCTGAGAGTGCACTTGACTCTTGTAAATAATAACATGACTTCTCAAAGCTCAAATGAAAAAATAGAAACATAATATGGCGACATCTCCCAGATTATGGAAGAAGAAAAGACCACATATACTCATGGGAGACTTCAATGCAAAAGTTGGTAAATCGAAAAATGGAGAATCATGAGAAAATTCAGATTGGGAAAAAGGAATGACAGAGATGAAATGACGGTAGATTTTGCTATAATGTATAACATGAGAACAAAGAACACATTCTTCCACTAAAGAACAGGGAGAAAATGGACTTGGAGATGTCCAAATGCAGAAACAAAAAATGAAGTCGACTTCATTATCGCAGGTAATAGTAACACAGTCATAAATATCACAGTTTGCAACAAAGTAAATATAAGAAGTGAACATAGAATGGTGGGTTGCACAGCCAGGTTCAGCTGAAGAAGTGTAAGAAAGAAGCTGATTAAAAATAAAAAGATTTGCCCAACAAAAGTAAGCAAAAAATTAGCCTTTCAGTTAGAAATAACAAACAGATTTGAGGCTCTAAGTTATGCTAAGTGTGATATTTATAAGCTGAATGATAAATTAACAAAAGTGCTAAGAGAATCAGCTGAGGTAGAAGGGAAAGCTAATACAACCAAAGCAAACAAATATTCAACAATTACCCTAGAGCTCATGAATGAAGAAAGGTGAAAGTTAAAACAAATATAGATGAAACAATAGTCTCCAGACTATTGTTTTCGCTGATATTTTTGGTCTTTACCTACTACGTGGGTGGAGACTATTGTTTTTGCTGGAATTATTGTTCTCGCCTCAGAGTCTTGGAACAATCCCAGGAGAACCGAAGATTGCGCCAGGAATCTGAAGGGCCCTGGTTATGTGTCCTGATATTGGCCTTTGCTGATAGAAAAAAAATTCAAATCTCTCCGGTGGGTTCAGGGTCATTGTAACAAACAGTAACAGACACATGCGTTCTTCGACACCTTTGTCAGATCCCCTGCTGATGTTACACGAGAGCGAAGTTTCCTTATTGTGGCTACACAGTAAGAATACGTAACTAGTTATTATCATTCCGGCTTCAGAGTCTCGCGACGATTCCAGGAGGTCCAGAGACTGCGCAAGGAATCTGAAGGGTCCAGGTTATATGTCCTAGCATGGACCATTGCTGATAGGGAAAAAAAAAAACATCCAAATCTCCCCAATGGTGTCAAGATCACTGTAAGAAACTGTAGGTGGAGGAGACTAGTGACTGTCTGTAGGAGAGTTACAGAGTTCTAGTTTTGTGTTGGTACCGTAGCAGGGAATTATCAAACAGTAGGAAATAATTATACAAGTTTCGCGTGGACGTTCCCTCTTTCAAGCTTCAGTCTGAGGAAGTCTTTTGTCTTGCTACTTTCAGATGATTTTAGTGAAATGACAAATTGCCTCTATCAGTGACGGATTTGATGAAGACTGTATCTCACCCTTTCAATTCTAAAACCATTTCCTAAGCTGATTAAAGTCTTGTGCAGATAGCACGAATTAAGTATTAAGTACGGCATCAGATCAAAGAGGTTAAGCTGTGCAAAACTGTTGAGGTAGCAAGATTAAAGCTATGAATACGTCATCGTGCTGAAACAAGAACTCTTTCGCAAATGTTAGCTATCTCTCCCATAAATTTGTTATCACTTTTGCCGGAGTTAGAGGGTTATGTTTAACCTGACAATACTGTGACATCTATGTTCAGTTTCTTTCTTATATCACCTGGCGATTGTATTCCACCGAGAAAATCAAACTCCCGTACTGAAAGGATTTATGAAGGCTGTCTCTTACTTGTACATTGCGTAAAAGTCTCCAAGTATTTGATGACAGGATTAAAATAAATAGGACGTCACCGAACCCACGAGGCTAAATATTATAAATGATCTAAAAGATATATTTATTTTTGTTTACTCTTGATAAAGATACGTCTTAATAACCATATGATAACCGAAGAATGTTTATATTTTATCATCAAAAGACAGACTTATTTTCAATGAGGTAATAGTGGAAGATGGCTTAGCGTCATGTCAATCTGTTGTACGAATCATTTAGGCAGACTTTTTACTTTATTTTGGTAAATTTCAAATCATCCCCCCATCCTACAGCTCATAACTGGGTCACACCGTGGTAGCTCTTGTACACCTGGATGAACAGGGATTAGAGGGAAACAGAGTGAGTGCGCCAGACTGACAGGCCCGAAAGGAGGCTTTTAGTCTTTCTAGTTACGAATCGGACGTGTTAGCCGTTACTCAACCGACTCCAAACAGACAATGGTACCGGTACTCGTGTGTGCGCCTGGATCAAAATTCAAAAATCACTCTTGAAATTGTGTGTTAAGATTTTATGTTTTCGTCTTCAGCCATACTGCCACCCTACACATTACAAAAAAGTGTTGCGAATGTCTAAGTGAAAACCGTGAAAAACATCACTTCCTGGTAACGGTAAACTACCAAAATATGTTTCCCTGAAGATCAGTGATTTCTCTCTCTCTCTCTCTCTCTCTCTCTCTCTCTCTCTCTCTCTCTCTCTCTCTCTCTCTCTCTCTCTGTGTGTGTGTGTGTGTGTGTGTGTGTGTGTGTGTGTGTGTGTGTGTGTGTGTGTGTCCGACTCTGGACATAAATTTCATACTCCTTTCCCTGAGGCACAGCAGTCGTCATACCTGTCACACATCTTCATGTCACTAATTCAGCATTAACACTCACCATCAGTATCAACCACATACCAAAGCTGTCTGATTCAAGGCTGATGTTCTGGCTGGTCTTCCTATGACATGTCGGTTACTTTTGCTGAAGATCAGTAAAATCTATCGTATGGAAAATACAAATAATCACAATTATTTTTTGACTCACTTTGGTATATATCGTACATTTCTCCCTTCACACGAAAAACCATCTCCTTAACCACCTGACTAACACCTCCACCATACGAATGATGTCCCAGTCGACGAGCGGGAGGGAACCAGTGCCACTTTGACACCTTTTCCTTACCACTGTATTTCGCTAATTAGCATATTAATATACCCTTGCACGGTACTAATGCAATCTATGTAGGAAAGACTTAAATAGCTTCCAACAGAATATATAATGCGTTGCTTGCAAAATGAATTGCATATGAAAAAAAAGCGACCAAGCCTCCTAAGCCAACGAAAATAGTCCTTGGGAAATTTCTCGTCGTATATGGAGACTCCCTGTCATCTCTTCCTATCACTCTGTTCATCTGTATAACACGTCATTTAATTTTATCCTATACATTCGATGAATAACACCAACGTATGGAAAAGTTATTTATTCAGAAGATACAAGATACTGAGTTTGTATGTATCAGTTTTTATGTAACAGGAGTAGCTGCGGTGAGCTGCAGGCCGAAGCTGCTCTTCTTCCACGGTCCAACATCCTCCTTTCGATGGTTAGGGAGAGAACTGGGGGACATTTTAATAATTAGTCAACTCTAAGGGCCGAACATGTTGGTTCCACCACATGAAGGCATCCCTCTCAAGCACCATCAGGTTGTCTTCGGATTATGCATCTTTTCCATGTCTCTGTATAATTCTTCATTCTGAATTATTCGGGGCACTGAAATTAATACACTCTGCTATTTATTTTTACGTAGCATATCTGTATTAAATCATCATCATCATCATCGTCATAACCTTCCTTCCCATTACAACGTGTGGATCAAGAAACAGGGATAGGAAAGTTCAGCCGTGGGAAATCCATAAGGACAGTGCCTAGTAGTTCTACCTTTACACTGTTGACAATTAACATCATCAGTAAGTCAGGCACTCAGGGACACATCATTCAAGGCGCCAGTGTTCAGGGTCCACCTAACAGATTTACCCATCTTCACATATTTAGGAATATTTGCCTTTATACGTGCACTTCACATACGCATATGGTCAGTGCATCGATCAGGTTAACCTAGGGGTATAAATCCCTTGTTACCCCTTCCTCCGTACATAATTCGCCCAACCAGCTTGATCGTTATGTCATTCCCTGCCTCATCACCTTCCATACCTCGCATATATACAGGAGGAAATAGAGGTATAATGAACAACGAAAATCGCCAAGAAACAGATCGCAAAAAACTCTTACGCCGAGGAGACAATGTACCGTTTGATGCGGTGACATAAACTGCCTGAGGGACGGTGTGACGTAGCTTGAAAGACGCTGGGATAATGATGTTACCGGGAGAGTGTGAGTGCTTTAGAGACCTGGTCGCTTCTTACACACTGAGCTTCATAATCTTGCATCGTGTATGAATCTCCCTCTATTGGAACAAATAGTTATATGTTAACAGAATATAATGGCCTGGTAAAAAAAAAAAAAAATCAACCACTATCCGCTATTTTATTTGTCATTAGGAACCTGGGACTAGACTATTCAGTACCAACATCTGAGGCAAAAGTGACTAGCCTCATTGATCGCAGAGTGGCATTAAATGAGCAATAAACTCCAACCATCCCTCGGTTGAACCGCCTTACCCCACTGAACCACCAGGCGTCGTTTGATTATAAGGTTGCTGCCCGCCGTCGTAAGTGACATGGATTTACGGGAAATTATTTGGCTTGCCACTCAGTGCAGGGGTACTCAAAGACAGCACTACACTGAGTGAGTAGATGGTGGGCGCCACCACCTACCACCAGCAAAAAAATGACGAGA
Source organism: Birgus latro (assembly GCA_018397915.1). Lineage (NCBI taxonomy): Eukaryota > Metazoa > Arthropoda > Malacostraca > Decapoda > Coenobitidae > Birgus > Birgus latro. The sequence continues at coordinate 10,700 of JAGKTI010025109.1, forward strand.
TAATTATCAGGTATCTTAGGGTAACCTGCCAGTCATATATTATCCCTTACGGAATGTACGGGCCCAGTGTTAGGCCATCGTACTTCATTTTATTTTATTTTTTTTTGTTTAAGAATAAGTCGTTGCATATGGAAATGCAGCTTTGATTTTCCTTGACGAACGCAAGTGAAGAGCGAGAAGAGTGGACATGGACGTGTGGAGTTATGTGGAGGAACAGACTGACCAATGAAGCTAAGGACAGCTATGGCGTTGATGTGGATGTTCTGCATTATGTTACGAGGAGCACCCTGAATATAAGTTGCCAAGTGGTGCGAATGGAGAATGAGAAACTGACTAGAGATGAGAGGGAGGAGGGGAACCGAGCATAATGTTGAGGGACGGGTTCAAGAGGTATATGAATGAGAATGCTGTGGTATAGGAAATGGGCCGTCTGCTGGTGGATGACGATTTGCTCATAGCCATCCCTTTCAGGATTAAGACATCTGGCTAGAGATAGATAGACAGATATCACCCCGAGATTCGGCCGCTACTCAAAGCATCTGACCTTCACCCCGACTGGTGCGGCACGCCACTAAGCCAGCAGGCCAGACATCAGTGCCGAGTGTACGGGAGTGGAATAATGACGCCTAGAGCTCCACACACTGCCCTGAATACACACTGATGAGGGTGGACAACAAGTGCTGAAGGCAAACTACTTCCACTTAAACTCTTCCTCGGCATGAATATGTGTTATGATTATATGAATAAGCTAGATTGTCCAGGGCAGCGTAGGCGTGACGATTCCCTGGAGGCAAATACTGTCTTGCGTGCTTTCCAAAACATGCACATTATCTCACACCGCTGCTAAGCAATGCAGAGGCGGGAGTTTCCAGGCCAAGTTCACAAGTGTCGCCATGTTTGGTGTGGAAGGTGTTAGAATGTCGCTTGAGTACAAAACAGTATCTTGAAAATGCTATTAAGTATGCTGCAACTAATATACTGTTGCAAAACTTGATCTATAAAAGTATCTGATTATTGCTAGATACAAAATCTCCGAAACTAGCTAGCCCTATGAAATTTATAATAATTTGGATAGTGTATTATATTTAATATTCACAGGTGGTAATATGTTGCAAAAAATGCAAAGAATTATGCTATTGGTACAAGATTATCGCAAAAACTCGGTAATAATTAAGGATAAGACAGCAGAAACATGCGCGTGGGAAATTATAGATAATATTATCTGTTGATTTACCAATCCAAGGGTACTAATAAGTGATAAGGGAGGTGAAATTAACTATGAAGTCTTACAAGAAATATGTAAACAATACAATAGGAAATAGGTTAATGTCTTGGCATACAGTCCACCATCCAGTGGATTGGTCGAGACAACAAAAAAGTATTGGACGTACCACGACACATTCTCAGTGAAAATTACGCAAGCTGGGATGACTGGACTCCCAGAGTGGAAGCATCAGTTAACTTTGCAATAAACAAGTCTGTAGGAGAGACACCTCATTTCATTATCTACGGGACAGACAAACGTTTACCATATAAGACCCTAGAAGAAGAAAAATCGCCAATATACAGTTGTAAAGATTACCCTAAACTTTGTTTACATTAATTCCAACAGATATACACAAAAGTGCAGAAACAATTAACGAAGTCAAAGGAAGAAATGACGGAATCATTTAACAAAAAGGCAAGAGAATTAAATATTAACATAGGCGACCTGGTCTGTGGCATCATTCCCACTAGAGACAATACACTGGCACCAAAATTTGAAGGCTTATACAGAGTTATTAAGAAAACAGCCAATAAAGTAGTAATTAAGTAGCTGTCAAGTGGTGAAGAAAATCCAGTTCATATTGATCATTTAAAAAGAGTTTCAGGGAATTTGGCCAGCCATTATGAAACATCGGATACAGCCAAACAACCTAGCACATACAATTGACAATAAACAAGAAGAAATTACTACACACAGGAATAAATTACGGTCGCATACCAGACAAAGACAGGCGTGACTGCTACAACAAATGCCGAAATACAGCATTTACATGATCGAGGAACCGATTTAAACTCCTTCTATAAATGAAACATCAAGCATAATAGAGCAGAGTTGTTGTTCTCCAAGAGCCAGTTTATAATGCTCATCATCACTATCATCTTCCTCAGCATGACTGAATTAGCTACTCAATAAAGTTATTTTCTCGGTAGTTAACGATGAGGAGACTTATTCCACGGATTCTCCTGTATATAGCAAGAGGATTGGCTCACACCCTCAATATATATTAAGGCAGGGGTGTCTTATCGCTCCAACAGCCTCAACAGCAATTGTACAGGATGTAATGAGTAATGAGATCAGTTTGGATACTATCAACGACATACCAGCCAGTGATGTTGGAGAATATTGCTCTGGCACTTAAAACTTCAGGGGATGAGATTAGTAGCACTTCATCAGAAGCTCATCACACAAAGGAAGTGACTGAATTCATTAAGTTTACAGAATGGAAAATGGAACAAGCAAAAACCCTCATGCCCACCATGGTCCAGGATATCTCATCATGTGGGATTGAGACACTTATGGACTCAAACAACATCGCACATACACGCGACACACACGGTTTGTTCGATCTAGGTGGAGCAATTCTAGGTAACATTTTTGGACTGGCTTGAATAAATAAAAAACAGATTTAATAGGATAGCTCCAATATTGACATATTAGCGGAAGCTAGCTGATATACAAAACACTGCAATGATGACGATCGCGAAAAATCTCAGAAAGGCAGAAAAAACGGCTCAAGGAAGTGTGGTGAAAATCAATGCGCTGGGATGGGATATGACACTTTTCCAACGCTTCTCAGTGTTCATGGAACATATTGACATAATAGTTAGACAACACCAGGGCTCGTTATCAAGCTTTCACGAAAGGTATTGCCAGTGCTGGTAATGGCAAGATCACTATTAGCTTACTGCCAGTTCACGATTTACGTCAGGTAAGGCATACATAAATACAGTTTGAATCCGTTGTTTGAGGAAAAGAATTCAAGCTATATTACCCAAATTTATGAGCAACCCTCGCACCGACATCAATAGTACTTCATGTATCATTCATAACACATGGTCTGATCACAGTCTGCTAACTATAACCTTTCCCTTCTAAGAAAGATGACACATTGGTCACCATCAACACTAATACAGAACCCATCATGGTCTCTGAGAAACAGGACAGTGTCACCTTCACCAGTGAATCAACAATTGAACGTAAGTGTCGCACATCATTACATACTTTTCATCTCTGCCCCACATATATCAACCAGCTGGAACAGTCCCCAGTGGAAGGGCCATTACAAGAAACCATGACATTCATCACGATTGCAACTTCACATTTGCTCAATATAAACTTGCCCATCATCATCGCATCAGT
>JAGKTI010025110.1:0-14105 GCA_018397915.1 Birgus latro
CAGAAAAGTGAGGCAGCCTCGCTATCTCAAAAACCGCTTAAGCTAGGAGGCTGACATTTTAATACAAAACATCCTTAAGGCGGACGCAGGCCGGGAGGGAATATGGTTCCAAACGGATGATTATTCTCTGAGATCGCGTGGGGTCAAAAATTGGGACTTACCCAGATATTCCGAATGTTACTTAATTTTCCATGAAGGATTAAAGCTAGAGCCACCAAACGTGGGAGACCTGTAGACTGTGATGACCTAAGGTGACATGCACAGTCTCAGTGACCTTGACCTCAAGGCCCCTTTATAGCTCGGCTTCTAGTGGGCAATGGCTGTGGGAAGTTTTTCTTTATCAAAATTCTCCTTGGACAATTTTACGGTGTTGTTATTATTATTATTATTATTTTGTGGTAGGTGGGGACACTCACCATGCCCTCACTCACTGTAGTGCTGCCTTGGGTGTCTGTCCTTTCCTCATTTTCTTCCTTCCTCTTCCTCTTTCCATCATTCTTTCCTCTTCCTTCTGCCTGCGGGTGACTTTGCACTCCCTCTTCTGTCTTTCTTTCCTTCATTCTTTCCTCTTCCTTCTGCCTATGGGTGATTCTACAATGAGTGACAAGCCAAATGGTTTCTTGTACACTAGGAAACCATTTACTATGCTGGGTGGTAACCATATAACCAGATTATGGCGCGGTTGGGGTTTATTGCTCACGTTATGCCACTCCGGGATGAGTGAGGCTGGTCACTCTTATCACGTCAGAACCAACTTGCCTAGCCCAGGGCTCTTTCGCTCCTAATGGGGCAACATAGGATTGAATGATGGATGGATGGATGATGATGATGATGATGATGATGATGATGATGATGATGATGATTATTATTTATTATTGTTATTTCTTTATTTCTCTCCTACAGTGGTTTCATTCTCCTCTTTCTGTAGTTGCTGTGGCTGCTTATATTGTTTTGTGTTATAAATGAAAGGACAAAAATAAATCCACCTCATAACAAATTCGTTGGTTTTGAAGGACTTTGGTTGGGATGCAGGAGGAACACTTGGTTAAGGGACACTTTCTTAGCTGACCAGTTGTGGAGGTGCAACAAGAGCACTGATGGTGTGTGGTGGTGGTGATGGTGCGGGTGTTGGCAGTGGTGGTAGTCGGTGTGGTAGTGATGGAAATAGTAATGGTGCTTACGAGTATGTACTATCCACTCATTAGATTTAGTACTGCCTTCGGGTGAGTACACTGAGTGACAAGCCAAATGGTTTCTTGTACACCAGGAAAGCTTTTACTGCGTTGAGTGTTTGTCATATAACCAAATGACACCTGGTGGTTTAGTGAGTTGAGGCGCTTCTGTTGAACTGTGGTAGTAAGGGTTTATATCCGAGGAATGGTTGTTTTTGCCACTATAATGCCACTCAGGGATGGATGAGGGTGGTCACTGTCGCCTTAAATGTCAGTATTGGGTAGCGTAGCACCGGATATCTACGCTCCTGATGAGGTAAAAAAAGACTGGATGATGGATTAGTGGGTGGATTCCCGTAGTGGTGATGGTCGTGATGCGAGTCGTGAGCTACTGATATGGCTGGTGGTGGTGCGATGCTGACGCTTTGAGTGATGGTGGTGATGGTAATTATGGTGTGGGTGGTGGTGATACGGGTGGTAATTATGGTGTGCGTGATGGTGATGGTGGTGGATGTGGAGTGGGTGGTAGTGATGGTGAGTGAGCTGTGGGTATTTGGGTGTGGTTAGTTGTGGTAGTGGTATTGGTGATGATGTGATTGGTGGAGATGGTGTGGTGGTGGTATTGGTGGTGATATTGGTTGTGATGATACTGGTGGTGGTGGTGATGGTGGTTTGGTTGATGCTAATGGCAGAATGTATCGGGGTGGTAATGATGTGGGTGGTGGTGATGGTTTTAATTGTGGTGATATCTTTAGTGGTGATGATGGTGATGATAATGTGGCGTGTGTGTGTGTGTGTGTGTGTGTGTGTGTGTGTGTGTGTGTGTGTGAGAGAGAGAGAGAGGGGGAGAGGGAGGGAGGGGGGGGGGGGGGGGGGGGGGTAACCTGGCAGTGGTCCTGAGCGGTGGTGGTTAATGTGGCCAACCAGTGAGGTGGTCCAGGCGCTCCTCGCTTTTATTGTAGTTCCTCCCCCACAGTTTCCGTCTTGAACTCCATTTTCTTCTGTCCATCCTGAATTAGTCTCTTCACTACGAATACTTTTGAAGTTTCATTCTGCTATCATTATACAATTTTATTTAACCTGGGAAGAGTCTGTGGTTAAAAAAAATTAGTAAATGCTCTATCTAACTCCTTCATGTTGTCGTCTCTCTCCGAAGCTGAGTAATATTGCATGTCGAAAGCAAGAATATATTAAAAAAAAAAAATGTTTCACCTTATTGAAGAGGAATACAACTATCAGAACCTGCCAACTCTCTAGAGTGTTCATCCCCTTTCGTCCAACTTACTGAATGGAAATGCGAAAAACTGGTGCATTTTCATACAGGTTACCTAAGTCGTATAGAGCGTACCAGTTTCGTTCTTTAAAAGGTGTTAATTACAGCAACAAAACCCACTGCTACTACGTCTGCATTTTCGCTGACACGACGTGGATCGAATGATAGCAATGTTGTGAGTGCCATATGCCATCCTTCCACAGTAAAGGTCACTATATCCTTTTTATTCCAACTTGGCCTAAAATTGCCATCTCTCCCTATTCAGTACTGATTAATAGCAATAAATTATCACTGGGATATAATACAAGTCTTAATATAGAGCTGTGAAAGCATGTGAAACCTTAGTATAGTCCTAATATACCATGAAGGCAGGTACGTGAAATACACTGCAAAAGGACAAAAATATGGGCCAAGTTAAGTTAGGGACTATAGCCCTAATCACGCCAATGTCTGGGATTGCAACTGCCTTCGTTCACCCGTCCTGTAGTTCACATTTACATTTTATAAACTAATGTCACTCGTGTACTGCCATTCCACCCCCTACCCCCGCACATTCTGCTCTCCTGTTCTGACTCCTACTTCTCTTACTCCTACTACTCCCACTCCTCTTCCTGCTTTCACTACCCCTACTTTCACTTTCCTCCTGCTCCTCCTCCTCCCCCTCCTCCTGCTCCTTCTCCTTCTCCTCCTCCTCCTCCACCGCTTCCTCCTCTTCCTCCTCCTCCTCCTCCTCCTCCTCCTCTTGCTCCTCCTCCTGCTCCTCCTCCTATTACTGATGCGTTTTACATTTTTTCAGTTATTTGGTGTGGTGTTCTGCTGGTCCATTCCTGTTAATTATTACCTTTTGCCTTTAATTACACCGCAAACCATTATCCTATTAACGATAAGATACTTCTCTTATCTGAAAATGAAATGATTAGTGATGGGAAAACTCTAGTCTTAAAATATTCCTGTGGTCCCTTTGGTCTTGTTTGCTGGTGCCAGGACTAGACTAATGACTGGCAGGAAATGATGCAGGTACTCCGTTATGTTATGATATATTTTGAGGTGGGTTTGGGTAGAATTTATCGTTCATCCACCAAAACACTTGCGTTTGGCCATGGTTTTTGTACTCATCCACTAAACCATTGTCGTTTTACACACACACACACACACACACACACACAAACGTACGTGTGTGTGTGTGTGCGTAAATTACTTGCATACTACGTGTGGGAGTAAAAGACAAATAACTTGTTGCATGTTGGAGATGTAATGTTTTCCATAGTTTATACATGCATATTTCCATTGTATTCGTGTTTTATACTCTGATATATAAGTCTGTCGTTATTCATTGTTCTTTCGTCCATTCTATTTTGTGCGTGGCCATTCAGTTATGTACTGTTTTCGCTGCCCTGAATTGTGTTTATTATTATTATTATTATTATTATTATTATTATTATGATTATATAGTAGTAATAGTAGTTCTAGTACCAGTAGTATTGTTGTTTTTGTTATTAAATTAGTACCTATTACAATACTGTAGACTCAGAGGAACGTCATATGTGGTCTTTTCATTAGGAGACAAAGAACACATGTGATTGTATTCATGTGGTGCTGTTATGGAGAGAGAGAGAGAGAGAGAGAGAGAGAGAGAGAGAGTGGAGGGGGAAAGGGAGGAAAATGTTTAAAACAAGTGACAGGGGAAAAGCCTGGAAATGGATACTGGAAGTGCGGAAGCGAGAGAGGGACAAGTGGGGAAAAACATGAAAAAAAAAGTAGCTGATAAAGGGAGGAAGAGGACAGGGAAGACACTGTGGATAGGAGCTGGGGGGAGAGGTGTGGGGGGGGGGGTAGTCAGCTGGGATGGAGTCACTGTAGCGGGGTCTTGCTGGTCCTAATCAATGAGGGTGTCATGGAGGGAGGACGCTATACCGGGGTCATGGTGCCTCCATTACCACCACACTGCCACACACTACCACACTGGTGAACCATACTGCCACTGGCCTTGCCACACTGGTGAACCACAATACCACATTGTTCTGATCACACTACCACACTGGTGAACTGCACTGCCACATTGGTGAACCACACTACCACATTGGTGAGCCACACTACCACATTGGTGAGCCACACTACCACACTGGTGAGCCACACCACCACACTGGTGAACCACACTACCACACTGGTGAACCACTGCCACATTGGTGAGCCACACTACCACACTGTGTGAACCACACTACCACATTGGTGAACCACTGCCACATTGGTGAGCCACACTACCACACTGGTAAACCACACTACCACACTGGTGAACCACACTGTCACACTAATGAACCACACTGGTAAACCACACTGCCACACTTGTGAACCACACTACCACACTGGTGAGCCACACTACCACACTGGTGAACCACACTACCACACTGGTGAACAACACTACCACATTGTTTTTTCACACTACCAATCTGGTGAACCACATTGCCCCACTGATCATACCACATTACCACTCTAATGAACCACACTACCACACTGGTCTTACCACATTACCACACTGGTCTTACCACACTGATCTTACCACACTGCCACACTGATCTTACCACACTACCACACTGATCATACCACACTACCACACTGATCATACCACACTACCATACTGATCTTACCACACTGGTGAACCACACTACCACACCGGCCTTACGACACTACCACATTGATCTTACCACACTGCCACACTGGTCTCACCACACTGCCACACTGGGCTAACCACACTGCCACACAGGAGAACCAGTCTACCACGCTGGTCTTACCACACTACCACACTGGTGAACCACTCTACCACGCTGGTCTTACCAGACTGGTGAACCACACTACCACACTGGTCTGTTCACACTGGTGAACCACACTACCATACCGGTAAACCACACTACCATACTGGTGAACCACACTACCATACTGGTGAACCACACTGCCATATTGGTAAACCACACTACCATACTGGTGAACCACACTACCAAACTGGTTTTACCACACTACCATACTGGTGAACGACACTGCCATACCGGTAAACCACACTACCACACTGGTGAACCACACTACCATATTGGTAAACCACACTACCATACTGGTAAACCACACTACCACACTGGTCTTACCACACTACCATACTGGTGAACCACACTACCACACTGGTGAACCAGACCACTATACTGGTGAACCACACCACCACATTGGTGAACCACACAACCATACTGGTCTTACCACACTACAATACTGGTGAACCACACTACCACACTGGTGAACCACACTACCACACTGGTCTTACCACACTCCCGTACTGGTGAACCACACTACCGTGCTGATGAACCACACTACCGTACTGGTGAACCACACTATCATACTGGAATGCCACACTACCATACTGATGAACCACATTACCATCCTGGTGAACCACACTACCATACTGGTGAACCACACTACCATACTGGTAAACCACACTACCATATTGGTGAACTACACTATCATACTGGTAAACCACACTAACACACTGGTGAACCACACTTCTATACTGGTGAATCACACCACCATACTGGTGAACCACACAACCATACTGGTCTTACCACACTACCATACTGGTGAACCACACTCCCATAGTGGTGAACCACACTACCGTACTGGTGAACCACACTACCATACTGGAATACCACACTACCACGCTGGTGAACCACATTACCATACTGGTAAACCACACTACCATATTGGTGAACCACACTATCATACTGGTAAACTGCACTAACACACTGGTCTTACCACACTACCACACTGGTCTTACCATACTGGTGAACCATACTACCACACTGGTGAATCACACTACCATACTTGTGAACCACACCACCTCATTGGTCTTACCACACTACCATACTGATGAACCACACTACCATACTGGTGAACCACACTACCATACTGGTAAACAACACTACCACTCTGGTCTTACCACACTACCATAGTTGTGAACCACACTACCACACTGGTGAACCACACTACCACACTGGTCTTACCACACTACCATACTGGTAAACTACACTACCATACTGGTCATACCACACTACCATACTGGTCTTACCACACTACCATACTGGTCTTACCACACTACCATACTTGTGAACCACACTTCCATACTGGTAAACCACACTATCATAGTGGTGAACCACACTACCATACTGGTGAACCACACTACCATACTGGTAAACCACACTACCATACTGGTACACCACACTAGCATACTGGTGAACCACACTACCACACTGGTCTTACCACACTACCGTACTGGTGAACCACACTACCACACTGGTGAACCACACTACCATACTGGTGCACCACACTGCCACACTGGTCTTACCAGACTACCATACCGGTGAACCACATTACCATACTGGTCTTACCACACTACCATTCTGGTGAACCACACTACCTTAGTGGTGAACCACACTACCATACTGGTAAACCACACTACCATACTGGTGAACCACACTTCTGTACTGGTGAACCACACTACCATACTGATAAACCACACTACCATATTGGTGAACCACACTACCGTAGTGGTGAACCACATTACAACACTGGTCTTACCACACTACCATACTGGTGAACCACACTACCACACTGGTCTTACCACACTACCATATTGGTGAACCACACAACCATACTGGTGAACCACACTACCATACTGGTGAACCACACTACCACACTGGTCTTACCACACTACCATATTGGTAAACCACTCTGCCATATTGGTGAACCACACTACCATACTGGTGAACCACACTACCATACCGGTGAACCACACTACCACACTGGTCTTACCACTACCATACTGGTGAACCACATTACCATACCAGTGAACCACACTACCATAGTGGTGAACCACACTACCATAGCGGTGAACCACACTACAATGCTGGTGAACCACACTACCACACTGGTCTTACCACACTACCATACTGGTGAACCACACTGCCATACTGGTGAACCACACTGCCACACTGGTCTTACCACACTACCATACTGGTGAACCACACTACCATACTGATCTTACCACACTGCCATACTGGTGAACCACACTACCATACTGGTGAACCAAACTACCACACTGGTCTTACCACACTACCATACAGGTGAACCACATTACCATACTGGTAAAACATTACCACACTGGTCTTACCACACTGCCATACTGGTGAACCACACTACGATACTGGTGAACCACACTACCATACTGGTAAAACACTACCACACTGGTCTTACCACACTACCATACTAGTGAACCACACTACCATACTGGTGAACCACACTACCATATTGGTGAACCACACTACCATACTGGTAAACCACACTATCATACTGGTGAATCACACTACCATACTGGTGAACCACACTACCACACTGGTGAACCACACTATCAACATGCTCTTACCACAGTCCCATACTGATTTTACCACATCACCACATAGGTGAACCAATCTACCACATATCTCTTATCACACTACCACACTGGTGAACATCTCTACCACACTGGTGAACCACACTACCACACTGATGAACCACATTACATTGGTCTAACACTGGCACATGGTCCTGCCACACCGCTACACAGGTCTAACCACACTACCACACCCTGTCACTTCTACCTCTAGGATCAAACCACTACACACCATGATACTGCACACAGCCACACCTCTGCACCACATTGCCACACTAGGACACCACAGCACCACACTTCCACACCCATACATTACGTTACCACATTATGTTTACCCCTTGGCATCACTTCATTACCACACTTCTCCACATTACCCCACCCCTTCAGTACCACACTATCATACCCCTAAAAATTACAGCACCACATTGCCACACTACGTCATACCTAAGTCACAACACCACACTACCACATCCGCGCACTACACCATCACATCCGTGCGCACCACACAACTATACCCGTACATCACAACATTACAGCACCCACATCTTGGCACCACAACACCACACTACCACATCCCTGCACCACAACACCACTGTACTTTACACATCCACAACAGGTGGTCAGGCCTATAGAGTGAGCACCTACCATTTCTCCTAACGAGCCCAGTTTCAGCCAGGGATTTAAAAGGGTGCAGTAGTATGTCCTTTCATATATCGTCACCTGTTCCCACCTGTAGAGTTTCCTTTGATGATATATACAGACTTTCTCACAAACACAGTCACCCCAACACAAGTTCCACATGGACTCTTTCTTCCTTCACTCCAGAAGCCTTCCACGCGGGTTACTTCTCCAGTGACAGTAAATAGTGTTGCTTTGACCCACGGATCAGTTACTCTTCAGGCCCCGTCAAACACTGCACGACCATGGTAGGCATACAGAAGCCGGCCGCTCCAGTACCTAAATATCCATAAACGGCACCACAGTATCACACCAGTACACCACCCTGCCTTACCCCTATACCACAACACCACACTACCACACGCCGACAGCATAGCACCACACCCTATACCACAACTCCACACTACAGCATCACAGCACCACACTACCATACCCACGCCCCACACTGCCACACCATAACACAGCACCACATCCTTGCACCACAACACCAAACTACCGCACCCCTACAGCACAGCACCACAACACCTCACTGCCACAAAACCACACAGCACCACCCCCCTACACAGCATAAAGCTACCACAGCCCTATAGTACAGCACAACACCACACTACCACACCCCTGCAACACAGCAACACCCCCTACACCACAGCACCACACTGCCTCACCAACCAGATCAGCCGTCACCCTTTTCACTCGAGACAGACATGAATCTTAAGCACAGCCTCAAGGTTCCCTCTGTATCCAACTGCTCACACTGGAAAGACAGCCCAAACTTCTAAGACATACTTTGGAAACACATACGGCCCTTTAGCTGCGTACTAGTAACATCACTGTTGAGGAATCTTGTAAAATCAGTGCCTTGAAAACACTGACAAGATTACTTACGAACAGCAGAAGGAATTTCTGTAAGCAATGTGTAAATCATTCATTGGAACAACAGTGAATTACTCCAACCCAAGCTGGCCCCCCACCCTAACAAGTACAATAATGGTTAAGCTTCAGAATCACAAAGAAGATATTTCAGAATACTCTCAGGATGCACTAAAACCACAAATACAAATCACCTACATCAGTAACATATAATACTTTCAGTCAAGGATCATATGAGCATGAGAGGCACACAGTATATCTCTCCAGATCAGGACCCATCCCACCCATGTAACTTTATATTGAATCACCCCATCCCGCAAAGAGAGAGAGAGAGAGAGAGAGAGAGAGAGAGAGAGAGAGAGAGAGAGAGAGAGAGAGAAACGAACAAGCGCCCATTACTGCACATGTCTCAGTAACATCGTTCCTCGTCCACCCAGCACTACACTTCACAAGCACATACAGAAACGCATATCTACCACGGCCTTCCAGAACCTTGGAACCAAAAAACATCCTTCGTGCACCTCCTCCAGACATACACCCCTCAGAAACTATTCCATCCACAGAGACACGTGTGCATCGAGCCAGGCTGCAGTGTGACCATACCCCTTCCCTGCTACAACTTCAACACAAAATACAAATCACAAGCTATCCACCATGCCTAGGTTATAGTGCAGCCTCTCACACCACAGCACACTTACTCACCTCATGTACCACACTATCACAGAGCAGACAACTCTTCAACATTGCCTCAGCAGAAAGATCTCTGGGAGGGAGTGGTTGAAGTGGCCGGTTTCCTGCGGTCCAGTGGGTTCGTGTCCAGATGAACCTGGGATCGCAGCTACAAAATACCACGATGCTCTTACACCACAACACCACACTTCCACAGTCGTACACCACAGCACCACACATCCACAGCCGCACACCACAGCACCACACTTCCACATCCGTACACCACAACACCACATTTCCACATTCGTACACCACAACACCACACTTCCACATCCGTACACCACAACACCACATTTCCACATCCGTACACCACAACACTACACTTCCACATCCGTGCATCACAACATCACATTTTCACATCCGTATACCACAACACCACACTTGCACATCCGTACACCACAACACCACACTTCCACATCCATACACCACAACACCACACTTTGACATCTGTACACCACAACACCACACTTCCTCATCCGTGAACCACAACACCACACTTCCACATCCGTGAACCACAACACCACACTTCCACATCCGTACACCACAACACCACACTTCCACTTTTCAACACAGTCCTTACTCGTCCACTACCTTATTACGATACCACAGCACCACACCCTTGCATCACAACTCCATACTACCACACGCCATCACAATACCCACCTTACACCCCATTCTACAACACCATATTACCCTAGCCCATCATCCCACCACAACACCACACTACCATACCCCACCACAACACACTGCCACACCCCAACAGCACCCCCCATACTGCCACACCCACCCATACCTCCACATTGCCACACCCAACCACACCCCCCACATTTCCACACCCAACCACACTCCCACATTGCCACACCCAACCACACCCCCACATTGCCACACCCAACCACATCCCCACACTGCCACACCCAACCACACCCCCGCACTGCCACACCCAACCACACTCCCACACTGCCACACCCAACCACACCTTTACATCAGCACACCACACTACCACACCCCGCCACAACTCCCATCCCACATTACCTCCGCCACGCACTACCTCATTACTACATCATAGCACCACACTGCCGCACCACAACACCAACATATACCACAGCATAATTACCACAAAACACATAGCAATTTTCTGCTGGATTAAATGTTAGGGAGCTGAATATTTTTCTTGACGCTCTACCACACTCTGCCACATTTTCTACCACTATACTTATACCACCACACTACTACAACCTCTACCACATTACCACATTCTATTAAGCTCTCTGTCACGCTGCCACACTCTATAACGCCACTGCTTCTCACCACAACTCAAGTTTTACCACACTACCACACCCACCTCACACCACCACACTTCCAGTTTACCTCACACACTAACAAATTTTACCATACTCTACCTCACACCACCACACTACCGTTTTACCACACCTGTACCTCATTCCATCACAGTACCTCGCTCTACCACACCCTTTGCCTCAAGCCGTCGCACTACCGCATACTGTATTACTACATCTCCCTTACACCACCACAGTACCACATTCTGCTTCATACCACCACACTACCTCACTACTATTTCGCGGCATATTCACACCTGCCTCACTACCACACAGTACCACACCCTCTGCCAGATTACTGTTTTACCACTGCTGCACAGTACCACACTACAACACAGTATCACACACTACCACTTTGTCACTGTGCTGCACACTGCCATACTTTACCATTCACTACCGTACTCCACCACTCTACAACATTCTGCCTCTACAAAACACCGCCCCACACTACCATGCTTTCTACCACACTGCAGCACACACTCACAGTCATACATTACCACACTGCAACACACCTCACACATACTACTACATTTTCAACCACACTGCAATATACTGTCACACTCTTTCATACACTACCACACTTTATACCACATTGCAGTAGACTATAGCATTCATATACTAGAAAGCGCTAAGAGAGCGCTTACCTCCCCCAGTGCCATTGCCATTTAAAAGGATCTGGATCCGGATCCGTAGATATAGTATCCGGATCCATCCCAAAATTTAATCAATTCTTTCTTGGTCCGTGGCCCACCTTTCCACAAAATTTCATTGAAATTCATGGAGAAATTTTGGAGATTTTGTGCGGGATACTCCGGATCCAGATTCGCCCCCAAATTTAATCATTTCTTCCTTGGCCCATGGCCCACCCATCCAGAGAATTTCATCAAAATCCGGTCATAACTTTCTGAGTAATCCCTAATCTAGATACGTGGATGTACAGTCCGGATTCGTCCCAAAATTTAATCAATTCTTTTTTGGTCCATGGCCTACCTTTCCACAAAATTTCATTGAAATTCGTTGAGAACTTTTGGAGATTTTGTGCAGGATGCTCCGGATCCGGATCAGGCCCAAAATTTAAGCATTTCTTCCATGGGCCATGGTCCACTCTCCACAAAATTTCATCAAAATCCGTTCAAAACTTTTTGAGTAATCCTTCTAACAGACACAGACAAACAAACAAACCAGCGTGGGGTAAAACATAACCTTCTTGGCGGAGGTAATAAAACAACCAAACTTTATGCAACACTACGATACACATTACCACACTTTTTACCACTACAGCACACTATCACACTTTAATATACACTTCCTTACTGTTTCTCTGCAAACACTCCACCACAAACTACCACATATTTTTGCCACTCTGCAGTTCTTCACCACTACAAACCTTTACCACACTGTCATACTACAGCAGTGTCACACTATTATTCTGCGACACGCCACCGCACTACACCACCTGCATCTCTCTTCCACACATTGCCCCACACAACACTCTGCCACACACTACCACACTAGAACTCTCTGTCACACTTGTTACTGTGCAACACACTACAACAGTCTCACGCTACCACATTTTCACACATTCTACCACTCTACAACACACCACCACACTTTCTACCACAGTACAAAACACTTCCACTCACTCTCCCCTTCTGACACACTCTGCCACACCCTCCCCACGTATACCACATCCTACCACACTCTCTCTCCTACTTCCACTTTATACACCATACCACATACTATCTCCTACCACACCCTACCCCCTTCTACCATATTTTTGCTCACTCCTTTTCCGTCACACCGTGTCACACTTTCTCTGCTTCTACCACACCCTGTCACACTTTCTCCAATCCTACCATACCCTGCCATACTCTCTCCGCATCCACTACACCGTGCCATACTGTCTCTGCATCCACCACACCCTGTCACACTCTCCACCTCCACCACCCCTGTCACATACTTTCCGCCTCCACCACCCCCGTCATACTCTCTCCGCTTCCACCACACCCTGCCGTACTCTCTCCGCTTCCACCACACCCAGTCACATTCACTTCGCCTCTGCCGCACCCTTCCACACTATGCCGGGCCCTACCACGCTAACACACTCAGTCACATTCACTTCGCCTCTGCCGCACCCTTCCACACTATGCCGGGCCCTACCACGCTAACACACTCTTATCTTTTGCCACGCCCTGCTACGCTCAACTTCTGCCACACTCTATCCCCATATACCACAATCTGCCACACTCTCTCCTCTAATACCACACTCCTCCACACCCTACCACACTCTCTTCCCGTCCACCACATCCCGCCACACTTTTTCCACTGCTACCAACATTCTTCCTCATTCTGCCACACACTAACCTATCAGACACTACCATACTACCACGTACTGTTTAATACCACACTTCTTTTACATTACTTGCCACACTACCACAGACTGTTTACCAAATTATTTACGACCACTTGACAGTACCACACTCTTTACCATGCGCTGACCTACTTCCTACCACACCACCACACACAACTATTCTTCCTACCACACCACCACACACAACTATTCTTCCTACCACACCACCACACAC
>JAGKTI010025111.1:0-14105 GCA_018397915.1 Birgus latro
GCTGCAGGGACACCCTCCAAGCGCGCCTTGGCACTGCAACTGCCCCGGCCATTATACACCCGCTGATAGGGCAGCCTCCTGGGCCGCTACTCCCAGGTTCGGGCCCCTCTCTATTGAGCGGAAGCGGCAGCCTGGGAACCGCAATGCCCTGTACCCTCTAGCAGAGGTTCAAGCCCCATCTCGCCCCCGACCCGTGATCTATGCCGGCGGAACCCCTGTCAAGCCTCCCCCCGAAAGTCCGCCACTAGGTAGCGGAGGCATCAACATTTCAACAGTCAACCCAGACACACCTGCTACCTTCCCCACCTGCATCCTGCATATTGCCTCACCCACAGTAGCAGTATCAAAGGCCAAGGGCCAAACACTGGATCTGCTGGCTTCACCCTTTCTCTGTCCCAGTAAAACTCTTCATTCAACAACCAGCTATAATGCTCTCTCAGTGCATCTTTAATATCCCCACTGTTCACCACTACTCTTACTTCATCATTAGACATTAATTAAGAAATGCATTGTATATAAGTTTGTTTCATAAATTAATAATTTTGTTTTGTCAGACAGATGAACCAAGTTATTTTTAAAAGCTTATTAGGTTTTTAAAAGAGCCATCATCTCAACAAACCTGGCCAGTATAGTTTCTTCTATGTATGTACAAAATATGTCCGTATGTTATATCTATCTATCTATTGCCAGACGCCATAATCCCGTAAGGGGTGGCCCTTTGACTCTGAGTTATTTGTTTTACAGGGAGGGGCACTAACCCTCCACCAACCCACTTGTTGACACGTAGGGAGCACGTATGGTTTGGTTATATGGTTACCACCCAGCATTGTAAATGGTTTCTTGGTTTACAGGAAACCATTTGGCTTGTCACTCAATGTAAAGCCACCTGTAAAGGAAAGAAAAGCAATAAGAAGTGACAGGAAAGATGGGAGAAATAGGAAGAGAGGAGGGCAGGCTCAGAAAGAGAATGATAAAGGCTAAGGAAGAAGTAGGCAGCACTACATCAAGTGAGTGGATGATGGTCGCCACCACCTACCACTTATAAATATTTATACTGTGTAAATAATTATACTGTACTGAGTAGGCAAAGCCAGTGACATTTCGTTTTCCTACTTTTGTATTTGAACCCTATAATTTTAATGAAATGTGGGAAATAAATAAGGAAAATTACAATATGGTTACGAAACTGTGGTAACTTAACAGACATGACAGGTAGATGACTCAATAACAGCGGGTCAGCTGCGATGTGTTATTGCCAAACTCCGAAGTTTCTTGGTGCCAAAACTCAACTGCTGTCGCGGGAAGAGGCGGGCTGCTTCTTTTCAAACTGATTTTGATTCACTTAGCAAATTTGAGTATGTTACTCTGGCAAATAAAAAAAAAACTTTTTTTTTTTTCCCACACACTGCTCACCTATGATATCCCTATTCTCCCTCTTCATCTGATTTGCCACCTTAAATATCATATTCTTCCTCTCCACAGAATTTAGGTTATCAAGTAAAAGTCTCTGTGACTCAGACTTCACCCTGTAAACATCTTTTCTAGGCCTGCGCTTGGTAGCTAATATTCCTCTTTGTTACCACACTTCTTCCATTCGTGGAAAAGCCTTATTTTCTTCTTAACTACAGCCTCTACACCCTCATCTCACCACTAAGTTACTTTATATCATTGTGAGCTCTTGTCCATCCACATACTGAATCAGTAACTCTCATGAGTTTGCTCTTGAGGGATCTGTACTTTTCATTAACATTTCTGTCAGCGTCTACCTGTTCAGTCATGACTCAACTCTTTCGCTATAGAAGGCATCCCTTACTGCTTGGTTTATTAGCTTCCATATCTTCCTACTAGGTGCATACAGTAGGTCTACTTTTTCATCGCCTGATCCTTAAGCATCACGACACATCAGCAACTTGTGTTGCTGCACCCATTCCGCGCCCCCTATACCTTTAACATCCCTCACTAACCTCGTATTTATCCCTCATGACAAGGAAATAGTCTGTCTGGTCACAATTTCCCCCAAACTTGTATGTAATCATCTTACTCTCTCTCTCTTCCTGATATGTGTGTTTCACACAACCATGTTCATTGCCTCTCCAAACTCAAGTATCCTTTCCCCTTCCTCATTTCTTGTACCATATGTTCATCCCTCATGTACTTCTTCATATCCTTGAGCTGCTTCACTTACATGACCATGTAAGTCCCCTCCGAAAACTACAATCTCATCATCCCCCATACCACAGCTACGCATATTAAGTCATCCCAAAATCTATCCTTCTCTTCCTAATTCAAACATATCCAAAAATGGAAACTTTAGTCAGTTATACTTATACCTGCTCCTTCCTGAAAAGTTTAGGTCAGTCTCTTCTCCTGCAGAGAAGTGATGACAAAAAACTGATATGTTTCACCACATTCTGGTATTTTGTATAGTTGACCTCTTTATTTTTCAAGATTTTTAACATTTTTATAGTTTACATTTATTATATTACAGTAAAAGTCCTCCAATCCGACCACCAATAATCCGAAAATCCCAATACTCCGAATTTGTCAAGGCAAAATTTTTCAATTTTTTCAGGGCTTTTCTGAAATTTTCTGGGCTTTATCTAAGGATTTATCTGGCTTGGACTTGGATGTACCTGCCTGCAACTATTCATCAACACTTCTATGCATTTCCAGTGAGTAAAACAATAACCCATATCATTATAAGTGTTTATATAATGTACATATTTCCATTGTTTTCAAAGGGCCCTCACAATAGTGTGAAAAAAAAATAGTAGTCTGAATGACCCTCGATCCCCTGCGATTTGGATTACAGAACTTTTACTGTATATGTTGTATTGTTGCATTATTACTGTATATAAGATAAGGGGTGTGGAAAATATTTAACATATACTGTATAGAGAATATAAGAAACTGTTGAATGCCGTAAAGAGTATGTATGAGAGTGCTAGGGCTGCAGTGCATGTGGATGGTGAACTGAGTGAATTTTTCTGTGAGTGTTGAGCTGAAACAGGGATGTGTCATGTCTCCATCGTTGTTCAGTTTGTATCGTATATGGATGGAGTTATAGAGATACAAGGTAGGGCAGTGGATGTTGAAGTGGCCCAAATGAGAGAGGGCTGCATTTGGAAACATCCTGTTTTTGTTGTTTGCAGATGATACTGTATCGTTAAGTGAAGATGAAAGGGAACTGCAAGGCATGGTGAATGAGTTTGATAGAGTATGTTAGAAATTGAATCTAAACTTGAATACAGTATGAGGAAAAGTTAAGTTGTGGTCTTTGAGAGAAATGAAGTGACTGAATGTACAGTGAGGCTGGATAATGAGGAAATGGAAAACATGAGTGTATTTAAATACTTGGGTAATGTGATGAGTAAGGATGGAAGTTTGGAAGATGAAGAGATAGAAAAGTTACAACAGGGAGAAAAGGTTGCTGGTTCATTGGAAGAAGTGATAAGAAATAGGGAAGAGGGCATAGAATTAAAAAGTCACTGCATGACAGTACAGTATTGTACATATGGAAGCAAAGCTTGGACTCTTTTGGAAGGACATAAGTTAAGAGTGAAAGCAGTGGAAATTAGTTATTTGTGAGGAGTATGTGGAGTTACATGGAGAAAGACTGACAAATGGGGAAGTGAAGAAGCAATGTGGTGTGGATGTTGATTTGATAGAAAGCATGAGGAGAAAGACAATGAGGTTGTTTGGCCATGTGGAGAGGATGAAGAATGAAAGACTCCCTGGAAGAGTATGGGAGTGAAGTGGAGGGGAGAGAAAGAGGAGGAGACTGTGGATGAGATGGATGGATGGATGGAATACAGAGCTGCCCTTGATAAAAAAAAAAAAAGTATTGGCACCCCTGGGTCAGGTAAGATTTGTAACGCTTTGTCTTTGGTTCAGTCGGTAGCGATGGCTGGCCGTTTAATTCACAGAAATTCACAGTTCCCATTATAATGCAATACTGTATGAAAATGTGGGGTTAGATTTGGTCGATTGGAAATTGTGTCACAACCGTAGTACCAACATATCCATGTCATTTCCTGGAAATCGTAGTCCATGTATCATAATGTCTCACACTGAAAGGGTGCTGATATATATATATATTTTTTTTTAATAATCAAGGGTACATGTATATGAGAGGGGGCTGGAAGCTGGGGGGAGGACAGCGAAATGGCAGGGGACAGGATGACATAGAGGCCACTCCTTATGGGATTAAGGCATCTTGCCAGAGTCTAGGTGGATAGATAGACATTTCTTTTTAGAGGTTTTATGCTGTTATTGCATAAGTGGTCACCTTATTTTGTGAGATTTGGTGCATTCAGTTACTGCATATCAACATGTGCTACATCTTTTGTACATCATTTCCATCACAGGTTACCTGTAAGCAACATAGTTAATGTTTAATTATGTTTAAAGTATTTGTAGTAAGTTTTGGATCCAGACTGATGTTTCTGTTTGAACCAGTCACAGTATTGCTTCATGCAAAGCTGGCAGTGACGGGTGAGTTCTGAACATTGTAACAGTTGTGTTAAGGTTAGGTGTGAAGTGTAGAAAGTTTGACTTAAAAGGATGTAACTTTCAAGTTAGGTATGGTTTATTTGTTTTAACTTTAAATGTCTAGGATGTCCATGTTAGGTCAGCAGATCTATACAGGGTCTAATTATTTCCAGATGTTCTGTAGTGCATTTATTTTATGCTGAATATGGTGTGGAATACTATGTAGACAGTTGCCTGTGGCTGATGGGTTTGCTCAGCCAGACAAACCGGGGTTTCTCAACAATAACAACAGTAGTTGACCCTGAGCTCTTGTGAGTAATGTTGTAACTAAACTCTCTGCATTTATGGAAACTGGATGCAGCCCCTTTCAGCCCATTATAATAAAGCTAATGTGACAACCAAATAATTAGTTTTACCTCTGAGTCTCAGAGACATTACTGGAACCTAAAGAGTGCTGAAAGGAAGAAAACAGTATTTAAGGTGGCAAATCAGATGAAAAAAGAAAACGGATATCATAGATGAGTAACGTGTGAAGAATGATGGTGGAAAGGTAGTGGTGAACAGTGAGGATATAAAAAATACTTGGAGAGAGCATTATAACCAATTTCTGAATGAGGAGTTTGACTGGAACAGGGCAGGTTTGTCAGCAAATCTAGTGTTTGGCTCCCGGCCTTTGATGCTACTACTATGAGCAGGGCAATCAGCAGGATGCAATTTGAGAAGGTGACAGGTGTGTTTGGGTTGACTACTGAAATGTGAAGGCCTCAGGAGATATGGGAGTGGTACTAATACTGAGTTGATAAATTTGATTATATATGAGTGTGTTTTCCCAGATGACTGGCTGAAGAGTGTGATTGTAAATATGTATAAGGGGAAAAGTGATGCCCTTGAAAGAGGAATTTATAGAGGCATTAAACTTTTGGATCAGATAATGAAGATAATGGAGAGAGTTGTGGAAGGTGTGATAAGGGAAAGAGTGAATATTGATGAGATGCAGTTTGGGTTTAGTGCAGGCAAAGATACCACAGATACCAAATTCATTCTGACAGCTTCAGGAAAAATATGCAGGAAAGAAGAGGGAGCTGTGCTTTGTTTTGATTTGGAGAAGGCCTTTGACAGAGTCCCTAAGGAGGTGGTTAGTTGGGCAGTGAGAAAGCTTAGGATGGAGGGGTGACTGGTAAAAGTAGTTATATTTGTGTATGTGGTTGTTTGCTCCCAGGTCAGAGTTTTGAGTTTTCCTTGAATGTTGATGTATATTAGGAGTCAGTCTTGAGGTCCTTATTGTTTGTCATGGTGCTTGAAGCACTCATGTGATATCAGAAATGGACTCCCATGGGAGATGTATGGTGATGACCTGGTGTTGATTGCAGAAAATGAGAGAGAGGCAAAGGGGAGATTTAGGAAGTGGAGGGAGAATTGAGCAGAAGGGTTTGCTAGTAAGTGCAATTAAAACAAAAGTGATGATATCTAGGGCTGATGATGGCACTGTCAAAGCAGAGGGATTGTGGCCATGTACAGTTTGCCACAAGGGTGTGGGAAGTAACTCCATCTTTTGCAGTGTTTGCGATAAGTGGGTGCATAAGAGATTTAGTGGTATTAGAGGATGGCTGTGAAAATATGCTGATTTCTTGTGTGCAGTGTGTCAGGGAGAGCATGTAGAGATTGACAGGCATGAAAGTATTGGTCTTGCTGGAGAGTCTGTTGTGTGTGTGTGTGTGTGTTTTTGACCTGTTATGTGCTAGAGATGGAGCTGGAGATAGCTGTGTGGGTAATGTAAAGAGTGATTAGAGAATATTCAGGGATCTGTTGCCTTCCCTAATATTGAGAGGGCTCTCCCTCTGTGCCATGAGATCTTTGTATGCAGCATGTGTTAGGAATGTAATGCTGTATAGTGATGAAACCAGAGCAGTAAAGGAGGAGGATTTTCATAGACTTAAATGTACAGAAATGGCAATGATTAGGTGGGGATGTGTAGTGCATCCTTGAATGTGAGACCTAGGGTGGCTAGGATTGCTGCTGAAAAGTTTAGAGGAAGGAAGGGCTTGGACTTGAATGTATTGGTGTTGTGTTGAAGAGGAGTAGATTAAGATGGGTTGGGGGTGTTGAGAGGATGGAAAATGATAGTTGGGTACGGAAGGCGATAGGTGCAAATATCAAGGGTAGGGTTGTAAGAGACAGACCAGAAAAGACTTGGAATGAGGTCATAGAGTGTGACCACAGGGATAAGGGACTGAACAGGGAGGCTGCTAGAGGTCAAGAAGTATGAAGAACTATGATTAGTTGACCAAGGCTGACAAATGCATGCACATCGGATCCTTTATAAACGATATGCTGCAAACAACAACTTTCCCAGAAATAGCCATAAGTGACCCTAACTTGCTCACTGATATATTTTTTAGGGATATACCTTACCATTCTGAGGTTAAACAGATGTAAGACTGTGACACTGACAAGGTTTAAAGCAATGTATACTGTAGTGGCAGTTGCACATATGATGATGATTGGTAGGGCCATTGGGGTGGGGTGGAGGTCGGAGGCTGAGGAATTGGGGCTGGGCCTGGCCTCCAGCTCCTCTTCACTATTATTGGGAGGTAACCTGGAACCCATCAGAGTTGTTGTCTATTCATGGTAGTGGTTGGTTGTGTTTGGTGGGGAGGAGGGTAGGGTATTGCTGGGTTGCATAGTGGTGGAAGTTTTCTGTGGTGGTGGCTGGTTGTGTTGGTTGGGGAGGAGGGTAGGGTGTTTGTGGGCAGCATATTAACAGAAGGTAGGAGGAAATGAATCCTTGGGGCCAGCTGTTAATTGTGCAGTACAGTATAAGTATCCATCACTTAACCCTTTCAGGTCTCCTGCCCACTATCATGGCTTTATCGGTACAAGTCCCCTGGCCACGATCATGGCTCGTCTATTTGAGTGCATCTCAAAACTGTGCCTGGAAGCTGGTGAATGTTATCAGTATTTCTCTCAGTATTTACCCATTGCATGGGTATTGGACTATCCAATTGAGAAGACGTTAGGTTAGTAGGTGTGTTACAGTACAGGCAGACCCCAAGATACGATACCTCTATATGTGATAACCTGAAATAGCCATGGGGGTAGAAATATCATCCTTCCCCACTGAACGACGTCCACACCCCTGTATAACGATGGGTTGTGTTTTGTTTTTTAACTGATTTTGATATTTTAGATTTAAATTTTGTGTTTAGGATGACTTATAAACTTTTTAGACTTAGATTAATGTGTTTGTCAGAGGTAGGGTGAACATTGTCATTTTGGGATACAGTTTACTAAGTTTGATTTTTTCCAGACTTATTTTTGATGATTTTCAGATTTTATTTTTGGGTTTATGGGAGTTATAAACTGCTTTTTAAGCTTAGTTTTGCTTTTTTTTTTTTTAAAGCTGTTTGAGGGCTCAGGTTAACTA
Source organism: Birgus latro (assembly GCA_018397915.1). Classification (NCBI taxonomy): domain Eukaryota; kingdom Metazoa; phylum Arthropoda; class Malacostraca; order Decapoda; family Coenobitidae; genus Birgus; species Birgus latro. Next base: position 7,916 of record JAGKTI010025111.1, read on the forward strand.
GAAACTTTTTTTTGGACTCATTTGGGGGGTTTAGGGCTTGTTTGTGGGGGGGGGGGGACCCAAGGCTAAAAAATGCACCTCTATACTGTGTATGTTAAATCTACCCCAAGATATGATACCCTTCCCAGTGATGGGTTTTTACTAAACCAATTGCATTATTAAACTAGGGTATGCCTGTACAGCACAGTATCTAATGCAGCTTCTTTCTTCAGGTTGTGTGTGTGTCAACTAGGTCATCATAGCAGCCATCCAGGTATACAAAATTCAAGAGGATGTCTCTCCATCGCACAGAGGATGGAATTACTGATGAGGATAGGCGAATTCTTCGCCTGTTCAAGCTTGTTTCATGCGAAGGGTCACATGCCCTTTTGCTTGTTTTTAAATGGGGATGCAGAAAGACGTCTAGTGAATCACTGACTTCATACTTGAGTGGAAAGGGGTGGACAAATAAAGAGTTGAAGAATCGCTTTGATAACACCATGCGAGAAAAGCTGGCCAGTGATCCCACTGGTGATACTTATGATATTAGCCTGCTGTGGACTTGTATCAAGTTTGGCTGTGAGGGTCTTGCAAGTGATGGTAAACCAGAATGGAAAGAGGGAAAAGATGATATGATTGAATCCATCTGCACTACCATCAAAAACTTTCGGAATGGACTTTGTCATGGCACGAGCATTCCAGATGATAAACAGATGACTGATATGTCTGATAAATTTAAGAAAAACCTGAAGAATTTAGTCCAACTTGCTGGTGATAAGTATGGACACAAAACTGAAATTGCCAAGGAACAACAAACCATGGAAGACAGTGTTAAGAAGATCATGGCTGCCTCATTGTCAGCTGATGACATTTCTCTGTACCCGAAGATGTTAGAGGAGCTTCGAAAAGAACAGAGGGATATTGTAAAAGACCTTGGTAAAACTCATCTCCCAGAACGCTACAAGACAATGTCAAAAGTGGATCCTGCTTCCTTCATTACAGGGAAACAAAGACTTAGAGTGAGAAGAGTGTTCACCCAGCTTGAAGTTATTTGTGAAAAGAAAGGTTCTGGTGCCCCTAGTGAGAATATAGATTGTGAGGGTATTTTGGAATTAAAAATTGAGGAAGGAGACAGGCCAGCAATTGTGTTGGTAGAAGGGGATGCAGGAGCTGGAAAGACCACCTTTGCCAGTCTCATTTTGGATGATTGGGCCTATGGCAACACTACTGGTATTCGTGATCTTGATTATTTTGATTTAATTCTGTATGCTGAGGGCAGAAACAAAAATATCTCAAGTTTCTTAGATCTGTTGATGGTCCTAATGCCCCATGCAGCTGCAAAATTAACTGATGAGGATTTGGTTCGTTCTGTCCTTGATCTAAATGTATTACTGATCATTGATGGACTGGATGAACTGAACCCTGCATCCAGAGCACTGATCGAAGAGTTGGTGGACAAACTGTTACCTCAGAGTTGTAACAGACTTCATCTCTTAATGACAACCAGGCCTTACATGCTGACTAAATTGCCTTCCATCACCAAAAATCATCCAATGGTTCATACACGACTCAAAGGCATATCCCCAGATAAGTGGGAGGATTTTGTGACCAAACTTCATGAGGAGATGAAAAGTGATGGCCAGAGTGACCAGGACACTTCCCGCCTTGTTGACTTTGTGAGGAGGTCTCGAGACCAACTTGGGGCACATTACCGCCTTCCTCTTAACCTGACACTACTCACATATCTGTGGGCTGCTGATCCCAGCTCTGTTAATTCAGTCACCTCTGCAACTGGCCTGTACATTGCTCTGCACAAATTAGTTCAGTCACGCTTGCTGAAGAGACTCAGGGATAATGACAGCTTACCAGACATGTCTGAAAATGAAATTCAGAGTCTCTTTGAGAAGTTTCTACAGAGTCTTTATACTGCTTGCCTAGAAACACTAAAGACTGAATATATGCAACTGTCAGATGAAATTGTTGGTAAGCTGAGGGGGAAATGTACTGAGCTGAGCCTGAAATTTGAAGAGATGACTGCTCCTTTCCTCTGTGTAGATAAAGAGTGGCATGCTTCTGGTTATAAGCTTGATCTGTCCGTCCCTCACAAGAGCATCATGGAGTTTTATGCAGCACATACATTTTTATTCTTCATGGTCAGTCCACAGAGAGAAGAAGAGAAACAGTACTCTGAGTGTTTGGATGTCATTCAGAATGTATGTGTAAGAGTTTTATCAGTAGAAAATAAAGAAAAACTTCGTTCCATTGTTGGACGAGGAGAAGGCAGTCATCGGCAGTCTCTTCGTGAACTGGTGCAGCACCTACTCGAGAAGAACCTGGACGGTGATGGTTTGTCTCGGTATCTGAATGTGTTTTTGCATCTTGGGGGACTTCTAGCTTACCAGGAAAACACAAGGCATCTAGAAGAATATGCTGAAGAGTTGGTGTTGGCCTTGGAGCAAGCAGACATAAAGGGATATCAGTGGCTTGACTTAGTGGTGGAAACGAATTGCAACACCAATGTGGCTCGTCTGGTAGCAGCAAATATAAAGGTAAGTGATCAGTTAATCATCATCATCATCATTATCATCATCATCCGGACCTCCTTCCCACTGTAGGGCAGGGTGAGGAGTAGCAACATCCAGACAGCCTAAGTCTGCCCAGCTCAATGGGCCACTCTTCCATTCACACATTACATGGAATCCTGGCTCCATTAGGTAGGCCAAAAAAATTTCATCACATTCTGTAGCTTCACAGTCAGTCCGAATGCTGTCACGTTAAAAAGGGGTGCCAAATCCCTGGTTATGCGCTTCTTCGCAAAAATTCATCCAGCCAGCTCAGTCTTTTGTTAGTCCCTTGGCCTCACCAGCTTCCATACCTCTCTTCTTGACACACTTATCCACCATATCTCTCCACCTTCTTGACCTACCTCACCTCCTCCCTCCTTCAAATTCGTTCAGATATACCTTTTTCACCACTCTGTTGTCATCCATTCTCTCTACATGATAAAGCCATCTCAGTACACTCTCTTCAATTCTGGTGTCCACAGACCTCCTCACTGTGCATCTTTCATGAATCACATTATTCCCTGTCCTATCCACTCTCCGTACTCCACATACATTCCTCAACAGTCCCATCTCCATTGCTCTTGACTTCATTTTCATGCCACACCGGAATCTCACATCCGTATGTTAAAGTTGGCACTAACACTCCTTCATGTAAGGCTCGTGTATCTGCATCACTCAGGCCTCTTTTTTTTTTTTTTTTAGATATCAAGGTCTTCATCACCAGCCACTTTCCTTCCTTGTCACTCTACCTTCCACTTCTTTTGCACATTTTCCTCACTTTTCTGTCTCTGTATCCAGGTATTTGAACCCTCTCACCTATTCCAGTCTCTCTCCAGTCACTGTAACATCACACTGGGAGTCACCTTCTCCCTCAGTAATCATCACTTTACCCTTTTCTACATCTGCTTTCAAGGCATGACGCTCACAGACATCAACAAAACTTTGCACTAGTTTACCAAGCTCTTGTCCAGTATTTGCAAGTAGCATCAGCATACAACAAATTTGAGATATACCATCCATCACCATTCATTACCAGTGCCATCCCTCTCTCCATTACTCATGTTTTTATTTCTCTTATCACCCCATCTATATACAGTAATCCCTCCAATATCCGTTGTAATAGAGCCAAAGGCATGTCCGGATATTGGTTTTGTCCGGATATTGGTCCTGAAGCTCCAGCACTGGTTTTTCATGACCCTAACCTAACCTAACCTAAATCAGAAAACTACCTTCCTGCCTCCCTAGTGGACATGTATAGCACTTATTTAGGTCCCTTTTCACATAAATAATGCACACATAGCATGAATTTATTGAATTTTAACCAAAAAATGATGAATTAGGGGTGAGAGTCATAGGAGCTCAGAACTTGCCAGCATAGTATAAGTATCGGACATGGAAATCATCTTTTCTCACATTTTATGCATTAAATCATTGGATACAAAACATCAAATACAGTAAATGATGTTAATTGCTACCAGAAAAATGGTTAGGTTAGGTTAAGTTAGGTTAGGTTTGGTTAGGTTAGGTTAGGTTATGACTGGACATCAAATTCACTGCTTCAACCTTTTTCATAGCTGGTGCACTTAATAACCATGCATGAAAGAATTAAATTAAAAGCAGGAAATTATGATTAACACAATGTTAAGTTAGGTTAGGTTAGGACCGTACATGAAATTCACTGCTTCCACCTTTTTTCTAGCTGTTTTACTTAAGAACCATGCATGGAAAAATTAAATAGCAAGCAGGAAATTATGATTAACATTTAGGGTAATTTTTTAACACATGTACAGCATGATGAAAACAGTTTAGGCATGAAAATCTTTATGGTAACCATAGGTTAGGTTAGGTTAGGACCGGACATGAAATTAACTGCTTCAACCTTTTTTCTAGCTGTTTTACTTAAGAACCATGCATGGGAAAATTAAATTGCAAGCAGGAAATTATGATTAACATTTAGGGTAATTTCTTAACACATTAATAGCATCATGAAAACAGGTTAGGCATGAAAATCTTTATGGTAACCATAGGTTAGGTTAGGTTAGGACCGGACATGAAATTCAATGCTTCAACCTTTTTTCTATCTGTTTTACTTAAGAACCATGCATGGAAAAATTAAATTGCAAGCAGGAAATTATGATTAACATTTAGGGTAATTTCTTAACACATTAACATTATCATGAAAACAGGTTAGGCATGAAAATCTTTATGGTAACCATAGGTTAGGTTAGGTTAGGACCGGACATGAAATTCACATCTTCCACCTTTTTTCTAGCTGTTTTACTTAAGAACCATGCATGGGAAAATTAAATTGCAAGCAGGAAATTATGATTAACATTTTTGGTAATCTTTTAAGACATTTACAGCATGATGAAAACAGGTTAGGCATGATGTTAGGGTACTTACGAACAAGAAGCTGCCCTCTGATGTAATAACCCACACTATCATCTCAGACTCTGACAGGAAGACCTTGCACTAGGGGAGGCAGTAGCTCGATCGGTAGAGAGTTGGCTTGCGGTCCCGTGGGACCCAGGTTCGAATCCTCGCTGGTGCAGGGAACAGTTTAAGGATTTGAATTTCATTAAAATCAGGCTTTACTGATCTACCAGAAGACCCGCCGACATGTTGTAAAAATGACCCCGCTAATACCAATACACCAGTCCTGTATGAGACAGCCCTAGCATGTATTCAATATGGATGGTGGGTGTTAAGCGCCGAAGTGGTGACATGCAGATTGTAGGAGGACGACTGGGCCTTGATAGCAGGCTGTGAAGCCTATGCCCAGAGTCGGACACATAAAAAAAAAAAAAAAAAAAAAACTGACACACCTTTCCATTTGAGAATCACCAGCACTTATCACCAACACTTTACTCAACGTTTTTTTTTTTTTTTTTGTAACTGGAATCACATCACTTCACTGCACTGTACATAACAGTAAATTCCATCATCACACACATGATGAAGAAGGTGAAGAGCAATATCAAGCACTGTAGGAGGTAGGGTATCACCACAAAAGCACACAATATCGCCGCCATTGTTGGAGGTGTTCATGAGTCAGTAACAGAGTGGGTAATGGCGACCGACAGACAGACACCACGAGTGTAAACATACGCGATCGGCGCGGGTGGGAAATTCAAACTGACGCGGTCCCAAAAAATCGAAAATTAATCGATTTTTTTCAGATTTTTTTGCATTTTTGGGGTTGGGCAGCCCAGAATATCCGGTCAGTGAGTATGTCAGGTTATTGGACGTCCGGATATTTGAGGGATTCGTTTAGTTTTGTTTTTGTTTCGTTTTTGAAGGCTCCAACATGCTTGCATGTGTCGGCCTTGGTCACCTAATGGCGGCTCTCCATGCTGCTCGATCTCTGGCAGCCTCCCTATTCAGTCCCTTAACCCTTAAGTCACATTTAATGACCTCGTCCGATGTCTTTCTCGGTCTACCCCTCCCAACCCCTCCCCCAATATTAACACTTCTCACCCTCTGTACCCAATTATCATCCCCCATCCTCTCCACATGGAGAGACTGAACAACCATGGAGACATCACACAGCCTTGTTGCACGTCCACATTGGTCGTGAACCAGTCACTTCAACCATGGGGATATCACACAGCCTTGTTGCACACCCACCATGGGGATATCACACAGCC
>JAGKTI010025112.1:0-14105 GCA_018397915.1 Birgus latro
GCTGCAGGGACACCCTCCAAGCGCGCCTTGGCACTGCAACTGCCCCGCCATTATACACCCGCTGATAGGGCAGCCTCCTGGGCCGCTACTCCCAGGTTCGGGCCCCTCTCTATTGAGCGGAAGCGGCAGCCTGGGAACCGCAATGCCCTGTACCCTCTAGCACAGGTTCGAGCCCCATCTCGCCCCGGACCCGTGATCTATGCCGGCGGAACCCCTGTCAAGCCTCCCCCCGAAAGTCCGCCACTAGGTAGCGGAGGCATCAACATTTCAACAGTCAACCCAGACACACCTGCTACCTTCCCCACCTGCATCCTGCATATTGCCTCACCCACAGTAGCAGTATCAAAGGCCAAGGGCCAAACACTGGATCTGCTGGCTTCACCCGTTCTCTGTCCCAGTAAAACTCTTCATTCAACAACCAGCTATAATGCTCTCTCAGTGCATCTTTAATATCCCCACTGTTCACCACTACTCTTACTTCATCATTAGACATTAATTAAGAAATGCATTGTATATAAGTTTGTTTCATAAATTAATAATTTTGTTTTGTCAGACAGATGAACCAAGTTATTTTTAAAAGCTTATTAGGTTTTTAAAAGAGCCATCATCTCAACAAACCTGGCCAGTATAGTTTCTTCTATGTATGTACAAAATATGTCCGTATGTTATATCTATCTGTCTATTGCCAGACGCCATAATCCCGTAAGGGGTGGCCCTTTGACTCTGAGTTATTTGTTTTACAGGGAGGGGCACTAACCCTCCACCAACCCACTTGTTGACACGTAGGGAGCACGTATGGTTTGGTTATATGGTTACCACCCAGCATTGTAAATGGTTTCTTGGTTTACAGGAAACCATTTGGCTTGTCACTCAATGTAAAGCCACCTGTAAAGGAAAGAAAAGCAATAAGAAGTGACAGGAAAGATGGGAGAAATAGGAAGAGAGGAGGGCAGGCTCAGAAAGAGAATGATAAAGGCTAAGGAAGAAGTAGGCAGCACTACATCAAGTGAGTGGATGATGGTCGCCACCACCTACCACTTATAAATATTTATACTGTGTAAATAATTATACTGTACTGAGTAGGCAAAGCCAGTGACATTTCGTTTTCCTACTTTTGTATTTGAACCCTATAATTTTAATGAAATGTGGGAAATAAATAAGGAAAATTACAATATGGTTACGAAACTGTGGTAACTTAACAGACATGACAGGTAGATGACTCAATAACAGCGGGTCAGCTGCGATGTGTTATTGCCAAACTCCGAAGTTTCTTGGTGCTAAAACTCAACTGCTGTCGCGGGAAGAGGCGGGCTGCTTCTTTTCAAACTGATTTTGATTCACTTAGCAAATTTGAGTATGTTACTCTGGCAAATAAAAAAAAAACTTTTTTTTTTTTCCCACACACTGCTCACCTATGAAATCCCTATTCTCCCTCTTCATCTGATTTGCCACCTTAAATATCATATTCTTCCTCTCCACAGAATTTAGGTTATCAAGTAAAAGTCTCTGTGACTCAGACTTCACCCTGTAAACATCTTTTCTAGGCCTGCGCTTGGTAGCTAATATTCCTCTTTGTTACCACACTTCTTCCATTCGTGGAAAAGCCTTATTTTCTTCTTAACTACAGCCTCTACACCCTCATCTCACCACTAAGTTACTTTATATCATTGTGAGCTCTTGTCCATCCACATACTGAATCAGTAACTCTCATGAGTTTGCTCTTGAGGGATCTGTACTTTTCATTAACATTTCTGTCAGCGTCTACCTGTTCAGTCATGACTCAACTCTTTCGCTATAGAAGGCATCCCTTACTGCTTGGTTTATTAGCTTCCATATCTTCCTACTAGGTGCATACAGTAGGTCTACTTTTTCATCGCCTGATCCTTAAGCATCACGACACATCAGCAACTTGTGTTGCTGCACCCATTCCGCGCCCCCTATACCTTTAACATCCCTCACTAACCTCGTATTTATCCCTCATGACAAGGAAATAGTCTGTCTGGTCACAATTTCCCCCAAACTTGTATGTAATCATCTTACTCTCTCTCTCTTCCTGATATGTGTGTTTCACACAACCATGTTCATTGCCTCTCCAAACTCAAGTATCCTTTCCCCTTCCTCATTTCTTGTACCATATGCTCATCCCTCATGTACTTCTTCATATCCTTGAGCTGCTTCACTTACATGACCATGTAAGTCCCCTCCGAAAACTACAATCTCATCATCCCCCATACCACAGCTACGCATATTAAGTCATCCCAAAATCTATCCTTCTCTTCCTAATTCAAACATATCCAAAAATGGAAACTTTAGTCAGTTATACTTATACCTGCTCCTTCCTGAAAAGTTTAGGTCAGTCTCTTCTCCTGCAGAGAAGTGATGACAAAAAACTGATATGTTTCACCACATTCTGGTATTTTGTATAGTTGACCTCTTTATTTTTCAAGATTTTTAACATTTTTATAGTTTACATTTATTATATTACAGTAAAAGTCCTCCAATCCGACCACCAATAATCCGAAAATCCCAATACTCCGAATTTGTCAAGGCAAAATTTTTCAATTTTTTCAGGGCTTTTCTGAAATTTTCTGGGCTTTATCTAAGGATTTATCTGGCTTGGACTTGGATGTACCTGCCTGCAACTATTCATCAACACTTCTATGCATTTCCAGTGAGTAAAACAATAACCCATATCATTATAAGTGTTTATATAATGTACATATTTCCATTGTTTTCAAAGGGCCCTCACAATAGTGTGAAAAAAAAATAGTAGTCTGAATGACCCTCGATCCCCTGCGATTTGGATTACAGGACTTTTACTGTATATGTTGTATTGTTGCATTATTACTGTATATAAGATAAGGGGTGTGGAAAATATTTAACATATACTGTATGGAGAATATAAGAAACTGTTGAATGCCGTAAAGAGTATGTATGAGAGTGCTAGGGCTGCAGTGCATGTGGATGGTGAACTGAGTGAATTTTTCTGTGAGTGTTGAGCTGAAACAGGGATGTGTCATGTCTCCATCGTTGTTCAGTTTGTATCGTATATGGATGGAGTTATAGAGATACAAGGTAGGGCAGTGGATGTTGAAGTGGCCCAAATGAGAGAGGGCTGCATTTGGAAACATCCTGTTTTTGTTGTTTGCAGATGATACTGTATCGTTAAGTGAAGATGAAAGGGAACTGCAAGGCATGGTGAATGAGTTTGATAGAGTATGTTAGAAATTGAATCTAAACTTGAATACAGTATGAGGAAAAGTTAAGTTGTGGTCTTTGAGAGAAATGAAGTGACTGAATGTACAGTGAGGCTGGATAATGAGGAAATGGAAAACATGAGTGTATTTAAATACTTGGGTAATGTGATGAGTAAGGATGGAAGTTTGGAAGATGAAGAGATAGAAAAGTTACAACAGGGAGAAAAGGTTGCTGGTTCATTGGAAGAAGTGATAAGAAATAGGGAAGAGGGCATAGAATTAAAAAGTCACTGCATGACAGTACAGTATTGTACATATGGAAGCAAAGCTTGGACTCTGTTGGAAGGACATAAGTTAAGAGTGAAAGCAGTGGAAATTAGTTATTTGTGAGGAGTATGTGGAGTTACATGGAGAAAGACTGACAAATGGGGAAGTGAAGGAGCAATGTGGTGTGGATGTTGATTTGATAGAAAGCATGAGGAGAAAGACAATGAGGTTGTTTGGCCATGTGGAGAGGATGAAGAATGAAAGACTCCCTGGAAGAGTATGGGAGTGAAGTGGAGGGGAGAGAAAGAGGAGGAGACTGTGGATGAGATGGATGGATGGATGGAATACAGAGCTGCCCTTGATAAAAAAAAAAAAAGTATTGGCACCCCTGGGTCAGGTAAGATTTGTAACGCTTTGTCTTTGGTTCAGTCGGTAGCGATGGCTGGCCGTTTAATTCACAGAAATTCACAGTTCCCATTATAATGCAATACTGTATGAAAATGTGGGGTTAGATTTGGTCGATTGGAAATTGTGTCACAACCGTAGTACCAACATATCCATGTCATTTCCTGGAAATCGTAGTCCATGTATCATAATGTCTCACACTGAAAGGGTGCTGATATATATATATATTTTTTTTTAATAATCAAGGGTACATGTATATGAGAGGGGGCTGGAAGCTGGGGGGAGGACAGCGAAATGGCAGGGGACAGGATGACATAGAGGCCACTCCTTATGGGATTAAGGCATCTTGCCAGAGTCTAGGTGGATAGATAGACATTTCTTTTTAGAGGTTTTATGCTGTTATTGCATAAGTGGTCACCTTATTTTGTGAGATTTGGTGCATTCAGTTACTGCATATCAACATGTGCTACATCTTTTGTACATCATTTCCATCACAGGTTACCTGTAAGCAACATAGTTAATGTTTAATTATGTTTAAAGTATTTGTAGTAAGTTTTGGATCCAGACTGATGTTTCTGTTTGAACCAGTCACAGTATTGCTTCATGCAAAGCTGGCAGTGACGGGTGAGTTCTGAACATTGTAACAGTTGTGTTAAGGTTAGGTGTGAAGTGTAGAAAGTTTGACTTAAAAGGATGTAACTTTCAAGTTAGGTATGGTTTATTTGTTTTAACTTTAAATGTCTAGGATGTCCATGTTAGGTCAGCAGATCTATACAGGGTCTAATTATTTCCAGATGTTCTGTAGTGCATTTATTTTATGCTGAATATGGTGTGGAATACTATGTAGACAGTTGCCTGTGGCTGATGGGTTTGCTCAGCCAGACAAACCGGGGTTTCTCAACAATAACAACAGTAGTTGACCCTGAGCTCTTGTGAGTAATGTTGTAACTAAACTCTCTGCATTTATGGAAACTGGATGCAGCCCCTTTCAGCCCATTATAATAAAGCTAATGTGACAACCAAATAATTAGTTTTACCTCTGAGTCTCAGAGACATTACTGGAACCTAAAGAGTGCTGAAAGGAAGAAAACAGTATTTAAGGTGGCAAATCAGATGAAAAAAGAAAACGGATATCATAGATGAGTAACGTGTGAAGAATGATGGTGGAAAGGTAGTGGTGAACAGTGAGGATATAAAAAATACTTGGAGAGAGCATTATAACCAATTTCTGAATGAGGAGTTTGACTGGAACAGGGCAGGTTTGTCAGCAAATCTAGTGTTTGGCTCCCGGCCTTTGATGCTACTACTATGAGCAGGGCAATCAGCAGGATGCAATTTGAGAAGGTGACAGGTGTGTTTGGGTTGACTACTGAAATGTGAAGGCCTCAGGAGATATGGGAGTGGTACTAATACTGAGTTGATAAATTTGATTATATATGAGTGTGTTTTCCCAGATGACTGGCTGAAGAGTGTGATTGTAAATATGTATAAGGGGAAAAGTGATGCCCTTGAAAGAGGAATTTATAGAGGCATTAAACTTTTGGATCAGATAATGAAGATAATGGAGAGAGTTGTGGAAGGTGTGATAAGGGAAAGAGTGAATATTGATGAGATGCAGTTTGGGTTTAGTGCAGGCAAAGATACCACAGATACCAAATTCATTCTGACAGCTTCAGGAAAAATATGCAGGAAAGAAGAGGGAGCTGTACTTTGTTTTGATTTGGAGAAGGCCTTTGACAGAGTCCCTAAGGAGGTGGTTAGTTGGGCAGTGAGAAAGCTTAGGATGGAGGGGTGACTGGTAAAAGTAGTTATATTTGTGTATGTGGTTGTTTGCTCCCAGGTCAGAGTTTTGAGTTTTCCTTGAATGTTGATGTATATTAGGAGTCAGTCTTGAGGTCCTTATTGTTTGTCATGGTGCTTGAAGCACTCATGTGATATCAGAAATGGACTCCCATGGGAGATGTATGGTGATGACCTGGTGTTGATTGCAGAAAATGAGAGAGAGGCAAAGGGGAGATTTAGGAAGTGGAGGGAGAATTGAGCAGAAGGGTTTGCTAGTAAGTGCAATTAAAACAAAAGTGATGATATCTAGGGCTGATGATGGCACTGTCAAAGCAGAGGGATTGTGGCCATGTACAGTTTGCCACAAGGGTGTGGGAAGTAACTCCATCTTTTGCAGTGTTTGCGATAAGTGGGTGCATAAGAGATTTAGTGGTATTAGAGGATGGCTGTGAAAATATGCTGATTTCTTGTGTGCAGTGTGTCAGGGAGAGCATGTAGAGATTGACAGGCATGAAAGTATTGGTCTTGCTGGAGAGTCTGTTGTGTGTGTGTGTGTGTGTTTTTGACCTGTTATGTGCTAGAGATGGAGCTGGAGATAGCTGTGTGGGTAATGTAAAGAGTGATTAGAGAATATTCAGGGATCTGTTGCCTTCCCTAATATTGAGAGGGCTCTCCCTCTGTGCCATGAGATCTTTGTATGCAGCATGTGTTAGGAATGTAATGCTGTATAGTGATGAAACCAGAGCAGTAAAGGAGGAGGATTTTCATAGACTTAAATGTACAGAAATGGCAATGATTAGGTGGGGATGTGTAGTGCATCCTTGAATGTGAGACCTAGGGTGGCTAGGATTGCTGCTGAAAAGTTTAGAGGAAGGAAGGGCTTGGACTTGAATGTATTGGTGTTGTGTTGAAGAGGAGTAGATTAAGATGGGTTGGGGGTGTTGAGAGGATGGAAAATGATAGTTGGGTACGGAAGGCGATAGGTGCAAATATCAAGGGTAGGGTTGTAAGAGACAGACCAGAAAAGACTTGGAATGAGGTCATAGAGTGTGACCACAGGGATAAGGGACTGAACAGGGAGGCTGCTAGAGGTCAAGAAGTATGAAGAACTATGATTAGTTGACCAAGGCTGACAAATGCATGCACATCGGATCCTTTATAAACGATATGCTGCAAACAACAACTTTCCCAGAAATAGCCATAAGTGACCCTAACTTGCTCACTGATATATTTTTTAGGGATATACCTTACCATTCTGAGGTTAAACAGATGTAAGACTGTGACACTGACAAGGTTTAAAGCAATGTATACTGTAGTGGCAGTTGCACATATGATGATGATTGGTAGGGCCATTGGGGTGGGGTGGAGGTCGGAGGCTGAGGAATTGGGGCTGGGCCTGGCCTCCAGCTCCTCTTCACTATTATTGGGAGGTAACCTGGAACCCATCAGAGTTGTTGTCTATTCATGGTAGTGGTTGGTTGTGTTTGGTGGGGAGGAGGGTAGGGTATTGCTGGGTTGCATAGTGGTGGAAGTTTTCTGTGGTGGTGGCTGGTTGTGTTGGTTGGGGAGGAGGGTAGGGTGTTTGTGGGCAGCATATTAACAGAAGGTAGGAGGAAATGAATCCTTGGGGCCAGCTGTTAATTGTGCAGTACAGTATAAGTATCCATCACTTAACCCTTTCAGGTCTCCTGCCCACTATCATGGCTTTATCGGTACAAGTCCCCTGGCCACGATCATGGCTCGTCTATTTGAGTGCATCTCAAAACTGTGCCTGGAAGCTGGTGAATGTTATCAGTATTTCTCTCAGTATTTACCCATTGCATGGGTATTGGACTATCCAATTGAGAAGACGTTAGGTTAGTAGGTGTGTTACAGTACAGGCAGACCCCAAGATACGATACCTCTATATGTAATAACCTGAAATAGCCATGGGGGTAGAAATATCATCCTTCCCCACTGAACGACGTCCACACCCCTGTATAACGATGGGTTGTGTTTTGTTTTTTAACTGATTTTGATATTTTAGATTTAAATTTTGTGTTTAGGATGACTTATAAACTTTTTAGACTTAGATTAATGTGTTTGTCAGAGGTAGGGTGAACATTGTCATTTTGGGATACAGTTTACTAAGTTTGATTTTTTCCAGACTTATTTTTGATGATTTTCAGATTTTATTTTTGGGTTTATGGGAGTTATAAACTGCTTTTTAAGCTTAGTTTTGCTTTTTTTTTTTTTTAAAGCTGTTTGAGGGCTCAGGTTAACTAGAAACTTGTTTTTGGACTCATTTGGGTGGGTTTAGGACTTGTTTGTGGGGGGGGGGGGACCCAAGGCTAAAAAATGCACCTCTATACTGTGTATGTTAAATCTACCCCAAGATATGATACCCTTCCCAGTGATGGGTTTTTACTAAACCAATTGCATTATTAAACTAGGGTATACCTGTACAGCACAATATCTAATGCAGCTTCTTTCTTCAGGTTGTGTGTGTGTCAACTAGGTCATCATAGCAGCCATCCAGGTATACAAAATTCAAGAGGATGTCTCTCCATCGCACAGAGGATGGAATTACTGATGAGGATAGGCGAATTCTTCGCCTGTTCAAGCTTGTTTCATGCGAAGGGTCACATGCCCTTTTGCTTGTTTTTAAATGGGGATGCAGAAAGACGTCTAGCGAATCACTGACTTCATACTTGAGTGGAAAGGGGTGGACAAATAAAGAGTTGAAGAATCGCTTTGATAACACCATGCGAGAAAAGCTGGCCAGTGATCCCACTGGTGATACTTATGATATTAGCCTGCTGTGGACTTGTATCAAGTTTGGCTGTGAGGGTCTTGCAAGTGATGGTAAACCAGAATGGAAAGAGGGAAAAGATGATATGATTGAATCCATCTGCACTACCATCAAAAACTTTCGGAATGGACTTTGTCATGGCACGAGCATTCCAGATGATAAACAGATGACTGATATGTCTGATAAATTTAAGAAAAACCTGAAGAATTTAGTCCAACTTGCTGGTGATAAGTATGGACACAAAACTGAAATTGCCAAGGAACAACAAACCATGGAAGACAGTGTTAAGAAGATCATGGCTGCCTCATTGTCAGCTGATGACATTTCTCTGTACCCGAAGATGTTAGAGGAGCTTCGAAAAGAACAGAGGGATGTTGTAAAAGACCTTGGTAAAACTCATCTCCCAGAACGCTACAAGACAATGTCAAAAGTGGATCCTGCTTCCTTCATTACAGGGAAACAAAGACTTAGAGTGAGAAGAGTGTTCACCCAGCTTGAAGTTATTTGTGAAAAGAAAGGTTCTGGTGCCCCTAGTGAGAATATAGATTGTGAGGGTATTTTGGAATTAAAAATTGAGGAAGGAGACAGGCCAGCAATTGTGTTGGTAGAAGGGGATGCAGGAGCTGGAAAGACCACCTTTGCCAGTCTCATTTTGGATGATTGGGCCTATGGCAACACTACTGGTATTCGTGATCTTGATTATTTTGATTTAGTTCTGTATGCTGAGGGCAGAAACAAAAATATCTCAAGTTTCTTAGATCTGTTGATGGTCCTAATGCCCCATGCAGCTGCAAAATTAACTGATGAGGATTTGGTTCGTTCTGTCCTTGATCTAAATGTATTACTGATCATTGATGGACTGGATGAACTGAACCCTGCATCCAGAGCACTGATCGAAGAGTTGGTGGACAAACTGTTACCTCAGAGTTGTAACAGACTTCATCTCTTAATGACAACCAGGCCTTACATGCTGACTAAATTGCCTTCCATCACCAAAAATCATCCAATGGTTCATACACGACTCAAAGGCATATCCCCAGATAAGTGGGAGGATTTTGTGACCAAACTTCATGAGGAGATGAAAAGTGATGGCCAGAGTGACCAGGACACTTCCCGCCTTGTTGACTTTGTGAGGAGGTCTCGAGACCAACTTGGGGCACATTACCGCCTTCCTCTTAACCTGACACTACTCACATATCTGTGGGCTGCTGATCCCAGCTCTGTTAATTCAGTCACCTCTGCAACTGGCCTGTACATTGCTCTGCACAAATTAGTTCAGTCACGCTTGCTGAAGAGACTCAGGGATAATGACAGCTTACCAGACATGTCTGAAAATGAAATTCAGAGTCTCTTTGAGAAGTTTCTACAGAGTCTTTATACTGCTTGCCTAGAAACACTAAAGACTGAATATATGCAACTGTCAGATGAAATTGTTGGTAAGCTGAGGGGGAAATGTACTGAGCTGAGCCTGAAATTTGAAGAGATGACTGCTCCTTTCCTCTGTGTAGATAAAGAGTGGCATGCTTCTGGTTATAAGCTTGATCTGTCCGTCCCTCACAAGAGCATCATGGAGTTTTATGCAGCACATACATTTTTATTCTTCATGGTCAGTCCACAGAGAGAAGAAGAGAAACAGTACTCTGAGTGTTTGGATGTCATTCAGAATGTATGTGTAAGAGTTTTATCAGTAGAAAATAAAGAAAAACTTCGTTCCATTGTTGGACGAGGAGAAGGCAGTCATCGGCAGTCTCTTCGTGAACTGGTGCAGCACCTACTCGAGAAGAACCTGGACGGTGATGGTTTGTCTCGGTATCTGAATGTGTTTTTGCATCTTGGGGGACTTCTAGCTTACCAGGAAAACACAAGGCATCTAGAAGAATATGCTGAAGAGTTGGTGTTGGCCTTGGAGCAAGCAGACATAAAGGGATATCAGTGGCTTGACTTAGTGGTGGAAACGAATTGCAACACCAATGTGGCTCGTCTGGTAGCAGCAAATATAAAGGTAAGTGATCAGTTAATCATCATCATCATCATTATCATCATCATCCGGACCTCCTTCCCACTGTAGGGCAGGGTGAGGAGTAGCAACATCCAGACAGCCTAAGTCTGCCCAGCTCAGTGGGCCACTCTTCCATTCACACATTACATGGAATCCTGGCTCCATTAGGTAGGCCAAAAAAATTTCATCACATTCTGTAGCTTCACAGTCAGTCCGAATGCTGTCACGTTAAAAAGGGGTGCCAAATCCCTGGTTATGCGCTTCTTCGCAAAAATTCATCCAGCCAGCTCAGTCTTTTGTTAGTCCCTTGGCCTCACCAGCTTCCATACCTCTCTTCTTGACACACTTATCCACCATATCTCTCCACCTTCTTGACCTACCTCACCTCCTCCCTCCTTCAAATTCGTTCAGATATACCTTTTTCACCACTCTGTTGTCATCCATTCTCTCTACATGATAAAGCCATCTCAGTACACTCTCTTCAATTCTGGTGTCCACAGACCTCCTCACTGTGCATCTTTCATGAATCACATTATTCCCTGTCCTATCCACTCTCCGTACTCCACATACATTCCTCAACAGTCCCATCTCCATTGCTCTTGACTTCATTTTCATGCCACACCGGAATCTCACATCCGTATGTTAAAGTTGGCACTAACACTCCTTCATGTAAGCCTCGTGTATCTGCATCACTCAGGCCTCTTTTTTTTTTTTTTTTAGATATCAAGGTCTTCATCACCAGCCACTTTCCTTCCTTGTCACTCTACCTTCCACTTCTTTTGCACATTTTCCTCACTTTTCTGTCTCTGTATCCAGGTATTTGAACCCTCTCACCTATTCCAGTCTCTCTCCAGTCACTGTAACATCACACTGGGAGTCACCTTCTCCCTCAGTAATCATCACTTTACCCTTTTCTTCATCTGCTTTCAAGGCATGACGCTCACAGACATCAACAAAACTTTGCACTAGTTTACCAAGCTCTTGTCCAGTATTTGCAAGTAGCATCAGCATACAACAAATTTGAGATATACCATCCATCACCATTCATTACCAGTGCCATCCCTCTCTCCATTACTCATGTTTTTATTTCTCTTATCACCCCATCTATATACAGTAATCCCTCCAATATCCGTTGTAATAGAGCCAAAGGCATGTCCGGATATTGGTTTTGTCCGGATATTGGTCCTGAAGCTCCAGCACTGGTTTTTCATGACCCTAACCTAACCTAACGTAAATCAGAAAACTACCTTCCTGCCTCCCTAGTGGACATGTATAGCACTTATTTAGGTCCCTTTTCACATAAATAATGCACACATAGCATGAATTTATTGAATTTTAACCAAAAAATGATGAATTAGGGGTGAGAGTCATAGGAGCTCAGAACTTGCCAGCATAGTATAAGTATCGGACATGGAAATCATCTTTTCTCACATTTTATGCATTAAATCATTGGATACAAAACATCAAATACAGTAAATGATGTTAATTGCTACCAGAAAAATGGTTAGGTTAGGTTAAGTTAGGTTAGGTTTGGTTAGGTTAGGTTAGGTTATGACTGGACATCAAATTCACTGCTTCAACCTTTTTCATAGCTGGTGCACTTAATAACCATGCATGAAAGAATTAAATTAAAAGCAGGAAATTATAATTAACACAATGTTAAGTTAGGTTAGGTTAGGACCGTACATGAAATTCACTGCTTCCACCTTTTTTCTAGCTGTTTTACTTAAGAACCATGCATGGAAAAATTAAATAGCAAGCAGGAAATTATGATTAACATTTAGGGTAATTTTTTAACACATGTACAGCATGATGAAAACAGTTTAGGCATGAAAATCTTTATGGTAACCATAGGTTAGGTTAGGTTAGGACCGGACATGAAATTAACTGCTTCAACCTTTTTTCTAGCTGTTTTACTTAAGAACCATGCATGGGAAAATTAAATTGCAAGCAGGAAATTATGATTAACATTTAGGGTAATTTCTTAACACATTAATAGCATCATGAAAACAGGTTAGGCATGAAAATCTTTATGGTAACCATAGGTTAGGTTAGGTTAGGACCGGACATGAAATTCAATGCTTCAACCTTTTTTCTATCTGTTTTACTTAAGAACCATGCATGGAAAAATTAAATTGCAAGCAGGAAATTATGATTAACATTTAGGGTAATTTCTTAACACATTAACATTATCATGAAAACAGGTTAGGCATGAAAATCTTTATGGTAACCATAGGTTAGGTTAGGTTAGGACCGGACATGAAATTCACATCTTCCACCTTTTTTCTAGCTGTTTTACTTAAGAACCATGCATGGGAAAATTAAATTGCAAGCAGGAAATTATGATTAACATTTTTGGTAATCTTTTAAGACATTTACAGCATGATGAAAACAGGTTAGGCATGATGTTAGGGTACTTACGAACAAGAAGCTGCCCTCTGATGTAATAACCCACACTATCATCTCAGACTCTGACAGGAAGACCTTGCACTAGGGGAGGCAGTAGCTCGATCGGTAGAGAGTTGGCTTGCGGTCCCGTGGGACCCAGGTTCGAATCCTCGCTGGTGCAGGGAACAGTTTAAGGATTTGAATTTCATTAAAATCAGGCTTTACTGATCTACCAGAAGACCCGCCGACATGTTGTAAAAATGACCCCGCTAATACCAATACACCAGTCCTGTATGAGACAGCCCTAGCTTGTATTCAATATGGATGGTGGGTGTTAAGCGCCGAAGTGGTGACATGCAGATTGTAGGAGGACGACTGGGCCTTGATAGCAGGCTGTGAAGCCTATGCCCAGAGTCGGACACATAAAAAAAAAAAAAAAAAAAAACTGACACACCTTTCCATTTGAGAATCACCAGCACTTATCACCAACACTTTACTCAACGTTTTTTTTTTTTTTTTTGTAACTGGAATCACATCACTTCACTGCACTGTACATAACAGTAAATTCCATCATCACACACATGATGAAGAAGGTGAAGAGCAATATCAAGCACTGTAGGAGGTAGGGTATCACCACAAAAGCACACAATATCGCCGCCATTGTTGGAGGTGTTCATGAGTCAGTAACAGAGTGGGTAATGGCGACCGACAGACAGACACCACGAGTGTAAACATACGCGATCGGCGCGGGTGGGAAATTCAAACTGACGCGGTCCCAAAAAATCGAAAATTAATCGATTTTTTTCAGATTTTTTTGCATTTTTGGGGTTGGGCAGCCCAGAATATCCGGTCAGTGAGTATGTCAGGTTATTGGACGTCCGGATATTTGAGGGATTCGTTTCGTTTTGTTTTTGTTTCGTTTTTGAAGGCTCCAACATGCTTGCATGTGTCGGCCTTGGTCACCTAATGGCGGCTCTCCATGCTGCTCGATCTCTGGCAGCCTCCCTATTCAGTCCCTTAACCCTTAAGTCACATTTAATGACCTCGTCCGATGTCTTTCTCGGTCTACCCCTCCCAACCCCTCCCCCAATATTAACACTTCTCACCCTCTGTACCCAATTATCATCCCCCATCCTCTCCACATGGAGAGACTGAACAACCATGGAGACATCACACAGCCTTGTTGCACGTCCACATTGGTCGTGAACCAGTCACTTCAACCATGGGGATATCACACAGCCTTGTTGCACACCCACCATGGGGATATCACACAGCC
>JAGKTI010025113.1:0-14104 GCA_018397915.1 Birgus latro
AGGTGATGAGTCAGCCTTACCTTTCCATCTTTCTCATGGTATCTGGCCTCAAAGAAAACGGACTATGGGAGGGTAAACTAATTCAAGCCACTTTGAATTACGTATTTATTTATTTATTTGGTGCGAATTTATGTGTAGTACAAGACTATTTTGGTTATCACACAATTATATAGGCAACAGAAGCATTGCTCATTCACCAAACACATCCACATATGGCACCTTCCTTTACGACATTACCATCTCATCACTTCTGTTTGTTTCTTGCTCTAGCTTCTTTAATTCTTTGTCCTCCACCTCATGAACCACTTTCACCGTGAATTTCGTCATTGGAGAGACTGTGGCGCGGCATGTCTTTACTGGCAAGGTTACTGCTAACGTACACATACGTCGACGGGACGCCTCAGGTAAAAAAAAGAAAAGAAAAAAAGAAAAAGCCATGGATATTGACCAGAGTTTTTAAATTATTCACTAAAACTCATCAGGATCTATGTTGTGTTAATAAATCATTGCTCTGTCACCAGTGATAGTTGAGTTACAAGTGAAAATAAGGTCGTCAAACTTAGGAGCAATTTGTGACAAACTTAGTTTTGGGGGTTTACCCCCTTTGGACTGGGGACCTTTTCAATTCAGAAATAAAGAGGATAATACTCGGCCACTTTCATATGTGCTGCAGCTGATTCTCGTTCTGTGTACCATTTTTGCACCTTTTCTTATCCACGAAAGTGTAGATTAGGCTAGGCTTGTTTTCTTAGATTTAAGTTAGGTTAGCCTGTTGGTCATTTAGGTTACTCTGTTACGTTATGGAAGGGTAAGTCATGTTAGTAAAAAAAAAAAGTACTATGGCCTTTGCTACATGTACAGGGTGTCCAAGGAAATGTTTGTCAAATTTGAGGTTTTTCTAGGGATAATTTTGATTTAAATATGCTTTACCAATGCAGTTTCAGTTCGCATCCGATATCAGGGTTCAGTTGCTGATGACCATATTGGTAAATTTGTCTCTATGACTATCGACCCATAAGATTATCAGTCAAAGGATTACTGTTAGCAAGTACTGGTTTCCCTTCTTGGTCTTAGGAAGTGGGCCCACACAGTCTATCACGATCTTCTCGAAGGGCCATGTGGTGACAGGGATAGGCTATAGGGGAGCAGGTTTTATTATTTGATTAGGTTTTCCTACAACCTGACATGTATGACAAGTTTTTACATATTTATTGATATCTTTCTTTATACCTGGCCAATAGAAATGAGCTAGAATTTTCTCGTAAGTTTTCTTTTGGCCTAAATGACCTGACAAATGATCATGTGCTAATTCCATAACATGTTTCCTAATGGAGGTGGGTAAAACAACTTGATAAGTAGGTGGTTAGATGTCTTTTTCAGTTCTCTCAGGGGGATGATAACTGTGCATTAATACTCCTTCCAGATGGTAAAAAGTAGGGTTCTTTCAATTTATTTTATTATCATCAGCTACATGCCTGAATGGAGCTAAGAAGGGATCTTCCAGCTGTGCATTTATGAGATTCTCTTTTGAAATGAGCTCAGAGAAAAGATTTTCCTGACTGAGTGGAGAGGAGCGGCCTGACGATTTCTTTGAAGCTTAAGAGCGTGTGACTGCACACGCTGGGAAATTATGGGGTTCTTTTTTCTCTAGCCCTTCTGTAGGACCCACCTGCAGGGGGCCATCTTGACATGGCGGAGGGGCTTCAAGCATGGTTGGCGGTGCCACCTACTTTGGAGGCATGCCTACCTTTGTAAGGTTTGGCATTTGTCGGCCTCGTGGACCAAGCACCCCCCTACATCACTGGTGGAGGAGGCCTGCTGGTGATGTTAGTCCCTGCCCATTTTCCATCTAGGGCAGGACTGTTGCTTCCATACGTGTTTGCCATGTTTGGCATCCCGTAAACGCTGGGAGACGGGAGTCCTGGGGGTTGAGTGATGCTGCACGATGTGCCCTACAGGTAGCAATACACTTCTTTGGTCCCTTATTCTGGCTAGACGGATGGCCTGGTCCGGCCCGACCAGGTCAATCGGCTGGCCATGCGTTGGCAAGGGTCAAGTTTGCACTGAGGGATGCAGTGGCTTCTATCATCCTGGAGTCACCCTTGCACAGGTCCCCCGGTGGTTACCTGCATATACTCCCTTTCTACCCCTGAGGTCACCTGTGGTGTATGGCCTCTCCTTGTTGGGCTCTGTGTTGGGTATGAGGGTGGAGAAAAGAAATTTTTTAGATTACTTATGGAAGATAGTCATGTGCCTCGACCTACCTCTCTCCCAGACCTCAGCACGTCTTCT
This sequence comes from Birgus latro, assembly GCA_018397915.1. Lineage (NCBI taxonomy): Eukaryota > Metazoa > Arthropoda > Malacostraca > Decapoda > Coenobitidae > Birgus > Birgus latro. The sequence goes on from JAGKTI010025113.1 coordinate 2,293, forward strand.
CAGCCCTCACTTGTGGCCACTCTGGAGCCTTTCCTGGTTCCATGTGACTCCACGAAGGATTCAGCCTCCCTTGCCTTGCCTCCCCGGTCTGGTGGCTCCTGTATCAGGGGCTGCAGGCAGGGGTCAAGGGGTGTACCCGGCCCTCAGGGCCCCCATATTAGAGTTTCGGATAATTTATTGATTGCTCTTCCTCCTGCATCTTTTGTCAAGTATTTAGTCATTCGTGGCTCTGCTGGGATAGACCTCATAAACTGCGATATTTTTTTGCACATGTTGAGAACTGGTCACTGCTTGTTGTGTAGCCCCTAAAGTGGTTCCACTACTGCTTGTGGTGTAGCCCCTAAAGTGGTTCCACAGGCTGATAGTAGTTTGTTGGTAAAGGTGTCTGACCCTTCCCAGAGGGCAACTGTTCTATCTTTATCCATACTTTCTGGTCAGTCAGTTACATGCTTCCCCCATGCTTCATTGAATCATTCTCGTGGCACTGTCTGTGCTAAGGAACTACTGGTTTACGATAAGGCACTCCTTGTTGAAGAGTTGTCTGCCCAGAAAGTAATCAAGGTTGAGAAGATTAAGAAGAAGATAAATGGTGACCTTGTCCCAACTCCATCCTTGATTGTAACCTTTGATTAATTGAGCCTCCCTGCTCTTCTGAACGCTGCATGGTACCAGTACAGAGTTAGGCTCTATGTCCACATGCCTCGCAGATGTTTCCACTGTCAGCGTTTGGGTCATATTGGCCGAACTTGTAGGCGCCTTGCCCTGGGCCTTCCAGCAGTCTGTGTGTTGTGTGGCTTAGATATTCATGAGGATGTGGAATGCCCTGGTCCTGTATCCTCTGTCAGTTGTAGTGGTGAGCACCCTGCTTCTTCTAAATCTTGTGATCATTACAAAATGGAACAAGAAATTTTGTCTCTCATAGCCTCAGAGAGACTGAGTTTTACCGAAGCTAAGGACCATCTCCTGTCTATGTATGTCTGACCTGGTGTGTCCTTTGCTTCTATTCTCTCTAGGTCAAAGCAGGCTGTGCACCGTTGTGAGACTCCTACTCCTCTCACTAACCTTTCTCCTCATCCCTTGTCTGATACTGGATGTCCTACTACTCCTCCTTGTGGTCTTCCAGAGACTCCAGTACCTTTGAAGTCAGGATCTCGTCCGGCTGCTGCTCCTGTACCGGGTGCTACTCCTGTACCATCTGCTACTCCTGTACCGGCTGCTACTTCCATACTGGCTGCTGTTCCTATACCATCTGCTCGCTCTGCTACTGGTGTTCAGTCTTCCCTACAGTGTGCCTCTACAGTTTCAAGTGCCCTCAAGTTCTGGTGTAGAGATGGAGTTGCATCTGCCAACCTCAAAAGGGTGAGGAGTGAGGAGTCTTTAGGTGATTCTCCTCCTTCTAAGGTTCAAACTTATCTGCCAAATGAGGATTCTGAGGGGGGGCTCTTCGCTCGGCAACTCCGGCAGTGGCAGCTTCTAAGTCAGTGGGTGTTCATGATGGTCATTCTAGGATTCCAGTCCCTGCTTCTTGCTCAGGTGTGGCGGGTTGTGGGTGTTTAGGTACTCAAAGGGCTCAGTTGCCTGCCCCCTCTGATCAGTCACCCGGTAGCCGACCCTTGGTTGATTCAGTTGATTTGGTTGAGGAGGGTCAAGTTGGCCCCAAGGTGCCAGCTGGACCCCCCACGTGGGGGTGCAGATAAAGCGAGTGGATCTTCCAGGAAGGTCTCTGTGCCTTGGGCTCATTCTGGCGATGGGCAGGATGGGTCTCGGGGTAAGGGTCCTTTCACCAATGGAAACTCTAAATCTTCATTGTCTTCTTGGTTGGTAAGGCAGAGCTCCACATCTATGAAGAAGGGCTTTCACACCTTTTCCAGCAACGTTGCTACATAGCCTTGGTGTTTCTTATTTTATATCACCCTTAGGTGCCAGTGCACGTCTACTGACGTGTTGGTAGAGGGCTTCTGTTCACATCAATATACATTTTGAAATTTCGCAGGCTTGTTTGAACTTCGTAGCACGCCATATGGACTATTGTCCCGGCATGGCTGGTGTGTGGGGACATGCTGGTGGCCGGGGGTGGGGCGGGGGGGTGGGTGAGGGAGGGGAGCTGAGCAGTGAGGAGGGCTGTGGTGGAGAGTGAGGGGAGGCCGGTGTAGGAAGAGTGTAGCCTTGGAACCAGCTGATACTGGTTTGGGGTAGGGGTTGGGGTCAGGAGGGGTGGGGTGGGGTGGGGTGGTGGGTAGGGCTACTAAGGTGCCCTGAGGGGTATGGGGGAGAGTGTAGTGGTGCTTGAGTACACTTGTACTGACCATAGGGAGTATCATACTCTCAAGAAGTACTGAAAACAGTGAAATAATGTGTAAAAAATGTGTAAATAATTGTGAATGCCTAAACAGATATAAATTTGTTAGAAAATACAGGTAAGTATCACGGAAAACATAAAATAAGCCAGTCATTATTAGTTACTTTCTTGTGTTTTTTTAATTTTATTTTAGTCATAATATTGTGTTCATACGGCATTATGAATTAGTGAGAAAAACAAAGAGACAATCAAACACTTATTCTTGCGCTAGATAATAATCCCTCCCTCCCGCCATCACCACCGCGACCTTGAACACTTTCAGCCCAGCCGTCACGCATCACCTCCCTCACTCCACACCACCACTTCCAAATTGCCAAAAGAGAGTAAGTACGTTCTTTTTATGTGTTTTTTGTCAAATGTGATTGATTTGTAATGAAAAAAAAATGGGGGGAAAATCGATTTTCCTGAAAATAACCCGGTTGTGGGGGTGGATATGTGTGCCCGTGCCCAGCGCCTAAAGGTTAATACTAATCACTATGGCTCGATCAGTACCAATTTGTCTTCAGTGGAATTGTAGAGGTGCCATGGCAAATTGAGAGGAATTGCAGTTATTACTCTCAGTCTGAGCCCACTCTGTGTCTGCCTCCAGGAGACAATGGTGGGGGATAGACAGTTTCCTTCTGTTAGGCGGTATGAGGTCTTCCATGCATCTCCTCCTGTGGTCACAGTAGTTCACAATGGTGGATGTGCCATTTTGTGCCATTCTGATGCCCCCTTTATTTCCTTTGTGATACGGTCTCCCCTTCAAGTTCTAGCAGTACAGATGCATGTTGGGAGGTGTTATACCATCTGTCGTCTGTACCTTCCACCTTCTGCTCCTGTTATGCTTGCTGATCTGGAAACCCTTATCAGTCAACTTTCACCCCCTTTTCTACTCCTTGGTGACCTTAATGGCCATCATCCTTTGTGGGGTGATCCTCCTGCCTCTTTGGTTGGAAATATAGATTTGGTTGTTCTAAACGATGGGAGGCCGACCAATTTTCATGTTCAGACTGGCACGTATTCTGTCACTGACCTTGCCATCTCCTCCTCTGACTGTACCCTTAATTTTTCTTGGGAGGTTTTTGATCTGCATGGTAGTGACTATTATCCTGTGTTCGTCCAGTCTACTCGCTCTGGTCTTGCAGCCGGTATGCCACGCTGGTGTCTAGATAGGGCTGACTGGTCTCTCTTTGAGGAACTATGTGTTTTTGCCTGCAGGGTAACCGATTTTTTAACTATCGATGATGCCGAACGTTACTTTACAAAGACCATTGTCTCAGCAGGGGTTCATTCCATCCCACGGACTTCTGCTGTTTTTTCCCGGAGACTTGTGCCATGGTGGAAAAATGACTGCTCTATAGCAAAAATAGCTTACAAAGCAGCTGCCTGTTGGTATTTTGCCAATCGTGATGTTGTCGGCTCAAGGTGTATGTATGTCAAGTTCAAGTATGAGAAGGTGAAAGTCATGGTGATTTTAACGTATGCACCGTATGAGGTCAGGAGTGAGAGAGAAAATGGTAGATTTTTGGATGAGCTGGATGAAGTTGTGGGAGAAATGCCCAGGAGCCATAAAGTGATCGTAATGGGGGATATGAATGGAAGGGTAGGCAATGGTACTGAGGATGACATAATGGATTGTTATGGAGTACCAGGAGAAAATGATAATGGGAAGCGACTAAAGGATCTGTCAGGAGAGGAGGTTGTGCATTTGTAACTCGTACTTTAAACACAAAGTTGCACATAAATATACATGGTATAGAGGGACTGAGGATCATGTTGAAAGATGCCTGATTGATTACATGCTCAAAGAGAGGTCGATGATGGGAATGGTTGCTGATACGAGGGCCGTGAGAGGACGATGTGGAGGTCTGTCAGGTCATATGATTGTGGTATGCAAGATCAAGCTGAGAGGAGTGAGGTGGATCAGGAGAGAGAGGAGCAGTCAGGGAGAAAGACTGTAAGTTGAGAAACAAAGAATAAAAAAAAAATGGCAGATGATTACAGGACCAAAGTAGAGGAGGAGTTAGAATCAGTGAATTGGAATGTAATAGATCTGGACAGCCTGTGGAATGCATATAGGGATTGCTTAGTTAGTAATGCTAAAGCAATGTGTTGTGTGGCAAGAGTAACAACAAAGAATAAAGGTACGGCATGGTGGGATGATGAGGTTAAGAGAGCGGTGGAGGAAAAGAGGAAGAAGAAGTTGCTAAAATGGTTACAGGACAGGGGTTCAGCTGAAATAAGAACTGAATATATTGAGAACAAGAAGCATGTAAAGAGGCTAGTGAAGAGGAAAAAGAGGGAGGTAAATGATGATCTAGGAAGAGAAATGAATGCAAACTACTCTGAAAACAGGAAGTTATTCTGGAAAGAGGCGCGGAAATGTAGAAGTGAAAGTGGAAAGAAATGTGATGGTGTGAAGGATTTAGGTGGGGATGAAATAAGGACCAGATGGAAAGAATAATTTGAAAGCCTGAATGGGAATAGAGAGAGTAGAGAGGCTGTATACATGATTGGTTTTGCGAGTGTGCAGAGAAGGAATGCAATGCCAAGAGACATGACACTTGCACAGGTGAAGAATGCTGTGAAGCGGCTGAAAAATGGGAAAGCAGCTGGGGTTGATGAAGTGTATGCAGAGATGATTAAGTGTATTGGAGAGGGTGGAATGAAATGCTTGTTATATGTAAGAAGGAGTGGATGAGTGAAACTGTGCCAGCAGTCACAGGCTGTGACTGTACCCCTGTACAAATATAAAGGTGAACAAAGTTAGTGCAAGAATTATCGTGACATGAATCTATTGAGTGTTGTGGGGAAGGTATATGGAAGAATTATTATAGAGAAAGTAAGAGAGATATCAGAAGTCCTAGTGAGTGATGAACATAGTGGCTTTAGACTTGGCAGAGGATGTGTGGATCAAATATCTGCAGTGAGACAGATAGCAGAGAAGGCTTGTGAGAAGGACCATAAGGTGTTTATGGCATTCATGGAGCTGGATAAAGCATACGACAAAGTAGACAGAGAAGGACTGTGGAAAGTTTTGCGCATGTACAGTGTAGATGGTAAGCTGCTAGGTGCCGTGAAGAGTTCTTATGATGATAGTGAAGCATGTGTAATGGTTAAGTGGCAGCTAAGTAAATGGTTCACGATCGGTGGAGCCGTGCGTCATGGTTGTGTGATGTCCCCATGGTTGTTCAGTATATATATATGGATGGGGTGATAAGAGAAGTAAAAACACGAGTAATGGAGAGAGGGATGGCGATGGTAATGAATGGTGATGGAATATCTCAAATTTGTTGCATGCTGATGATGCTGTACTGCTTGCAAATACCGGACAACAACTTGGTAGATTAGTCAGTGTTTTGCTGACGTTTGTGAGTGTCGTGCCCTGAGAGTCAATGTAGAAAAGAGTAAAGTGATGGTTATTGAGAGAGAAGGTGACTCCCAGTGCGATGTTTCAGTGAATGGAGGGAGACTGGTGTGGCATGAAAATGAAAAGTCAAGAGTAAGAGCAGTGGAGATGGGACTGCTGAGGAATGTATGTGGAGTACAGAGAATGGATAGGATACGAAACAATATGATACGTGAAAGATGTGGTGTGAGGAAGTCAGTGGACACCAGAACTGAAGAAAGTGTACTGAGATGGTATGGTCATGTGGAGAGAATGGATAACAATAAAGTGATGATAAAAGTATATCTGAGCGAATTTGAAGGAGGGAGGAGGCGAGGTAGGCCAACGAGTGGAGAGATAAGGTGAATGAGTGTGTGAGGAAGAGAGGTTTGGAAGTCGGTGAGGCTAGGGAACTGACAAGAGATCGAGCTGGCTGAATGAATGTTATGAGAAGAAGTGCATGATCAGGGATTTGGCACCCCTTTCTAACGTGGTAGCATCTGGATTGACTCTATCAGATACGTTTATTTGAAGCTACAAAACGTGGTGAATGATTTTGGACGTATCCTATAAAGCCAGGATTCTGGGGGCTTGAATGATGAGTGAAAGGAAGCGTGGTCCATTGCACTGGGCAAATTTGGGCTGTCTGGATGTTGCTACTCCTCATCATGCCCTAGGGTTGGAAAGAGGTCCGGATGATGATGATGATTTGACGTTGTTTTTCTATGAATCCTGTTTCGCAAAGCACGTGCTCACTATAGACAGGTCATGAAGAATGCTTGCCACAACTCGTGGAGGTCGTTTGTTTCTACAATTAAGTCCTCTACTCCAATGCCATTGGTGTGGAAAAAGATGAACAAGATTTCTGGTAGGTACTAGCCCCCCTCCCACCGGTGTTGTAACTTAGGGAGATCTTGTGTCTGCACCAGATGCAGTAGCCTCTGCTTTTATAAAATCAGTTTTGTGTTGTCTCAAAAAAGGATCTTTCAAAGCCGTGTACTAGCTTTTGTAGAAATCAGGAGAGGTTGGGTCTTGACTTTCACTCTCGTGGCGGAGAGCCATATAATTTAGACTTTAGTCTCCGTGAGCTGTGTGCTGCCATCTCAGAGTGTGGTAACACTGCTCCTGGGCCTGACGAAATTCGATACTCTGTGCTCTGTCATCTACCAACTGCTTCACTTCAATTTTTATTGGTCCTTTTTAACAGGGTTTGGAGTGAGGGCTCTATGCCCAGGAATTGGAAGTAAGGACCATTCCCATCATGCGTGTGCAGGCTGTTCGAAAAGATGGTCAGTGTCAGGCTTGTGTGGTTTCTAGAGAAGGGTTGCTTTCTCTTTCCTTCGCAGAGTGGCTTCCGTAAATTCTGATGTACTTCACACAACCTTATCAGGCTCGAGGGATCGATCTGTGAAGCTTTTGCCTCTAAGCAACATATTGTTGTTGTGTTCTTTGACCTTGAGAAGGCATATGACACTGCCTGGCACCATGGCATCCTCCAACAACTTCATGCCTCTGGTTTACGTGGTAGCCTGCCTGTGTCGCTTGGAGACTTCTCGACTGATTGTGTGTTTCGGGTCCATGTGGGTTCTACCTTCACTGTGCTGCTGTGCCAGGAGGAAGGTGTCCCACAGGGGAGTGCCTTAAGTGTTTCCCTGTTTGTGGTGGCTATCAAGGGTATCCTTGACACTGTGCCTGTTGCGTTATCCTCATCTCTTTATGTGGATGACTTAGATATATAGTTATCTAGCTCCCACATGTCTGCTATTTAGCGGCGTATGCAGCTTGCATTGGACAAGATTTCTGCTTGGGTCATTACCAAGGTTTTTTGGTTTTCTCCTTCTATGACTGTGGATATGCACTTTGTTGGATGAGCGGGGTACACCCAGACCCTGATCTCCAGCTTTGTGGCAGGAGACTCCGTTGTGTGGCAGAGACGAAATTCTTGAGCCTGACATTTGGCTGCCATTTGACTTGGGTTTCACACTTGGCAAATCTTAAAGCATCATGTATGAAGGCTCTCAGTCTATTGAGGGTTCTGTCATATACCTCTTGCGGTGCTGATGAATAGATACTCTTGCATCTGATTCAGGTTTTTGCAACATCCATGCTGTCATATGGCTGAGATGTCTACTCCTCTGCCGCAAAGTCCAAACTAATAAGTCTAGATGCTGCCTATCATGCTGGTCTTCGCCTTGCAACTGGGGCTTTTCGGTCATCTCCGATTCGCAGTTTGTTGGTGGAAGCAAGTGTGCTTCCCTTAGATCTACTGCGTTAGTCTGTTGCAGCACGGTGCTGGCTCCGGATTCATCGCCTTCCAGATTCACTTGTCTGTGAGTGTGTGATGCAACAGTCTTGTTTTTTTGTATTATAGTAGACACCCTCGCATGCCCCGTCCATTTGGTTATAGGGTTCAGGATATCATGGAGGAGTTTGGTTTGTCGGTAGTGCCTGTCAGTCCTGTTCAGATCCCGAGGGTTGCGCCATGGATCTTGCCCAAGGGAACTTTCTGCAGGTCTTTTGCTGGCTCAAAGGATTCTGTCACTTTTCAGTCTCTTTTACAGTTATTTTTAGAACATTCTTCCAGTCATTGTGGTTCTGTGCCTGTGTATACTGATGGCTCTAAATCCGCCTCTGGTGTTGGTTTTGGAGTGGTATTTCCCAATTTTAGTCGTGGAGGTAGTCTTCCTTTGGCTGCCTCAGTTTTTACTGCAGAGTTGTCAGCTATTGTTTTAGCCCTGAAGTTGGTGTTTGTTCACCATGACACTTATTTTATCATTTTTAGCGACTCTTTTAACCCTTTCCGTCCTATACTTTTTGCTATTTTGGAGTGGCTGTTCCTCTTTCGTCGTCTGGGGAAGAGTGGATTTCTGCTGGGTTCACGCACATGCCAGTGTGGTGGGCAATGAGAGGGCAGATACATTAGCTAAATCTGTGGCTTCTCAACAGTCCCCAACTGACTCTCCGCTTCCTGCTTCTGATGTAACACCTTACTTGCGGTCCAGAATTCATACGTGTTGGCAGAGACACTGGGATGGTGTTGCTCATAATAAACTAAAATCTTTCAGAGAGTGCTTGTGGCAAGGGTTCTCCCCTCCATGTCACAGCGTTTGGAGGTGGCTCTTGGTAGACTTTGCATTGGCACACTTGGCTTACACGTGGGTTCCTCATGAGTGGTGAGACTCAACCTTACTGTGATGATTGCCTTGTTCCCCTTACTGTCCGTCACTTGCTGGTTGGGTGTCCGAGTTTGGGGGACCTACGTCAAAGATTCCTCCACAGGCATAGAGGGCCAGATGGCCCCTACTGTCTCTCTTCGATGGTTGGTGGAGCCTCTAGCAGTTTTACTAATGTTTTTAGTTTTCTTCAGATGGCGGGCCTCCTTCCACTCTTATAAGTAACTGATATTTATTAACTACCGGTATTCTGTTATACTTTTCAGTGTTTTATTTCTAATAACAATTAACTTTCTTTTGAATATTCACTGTTTATTTGCTGCGTCGTTTCGCTTGTTTTCTGGCGGCATATGACCCTGGTAGTTGTGCCGCCAGATTTTAATACAATCAATCAATCTTCTGTAAGACTACTGGCTAAGGGCTTCTCCTTCACCACACTGTCAGGAATCATCCCATCTCCTGCTAAATCATTCCCGAAAAGGAAATTCACCCCAGGAACGGGAAGATCTGTATCTAGGAGGGGTACCTTTACACTACCTTTTATGAGATCACTATTGATATTTACTTCCACCAGGGAAGCATCTGGAGAGGAACGTAATGAATTCAATACTACCTTCTCACCTGTACAGTGAGGTTCTTCAGTTAAAGTTGACTTACAAAGAATACTTTGGGCAGACCCGGTATCCCTTAAGATGGTGACAGGATAAACCGGGCTTACCTTAGAGGTGGAGACGGTCCCTGTACCTTAAAGGAAGAGAAAAGGTCTGAGCAATGTTTAGCCACCTGTACATAGGTCACCGGCTGTTCACTGGAGGGTGATTTACAATAGGAAGACTTCTATGCTGCTGAAGTCTTGCATTTTGGGTGATTACATGTTAAGATTGTATGTCCATTCTGCTTACAGTAAATACAAAACGCTTCCTTCTTGTTACAGATTTATTATTTGCATTACCACCCTCAGACACATGGTTACGTTATGACTGTGAAGACTGGCTTGAGAAATTTTTAACATTAGTTGTTTTTTTGAATTTGAAGTTTTTGTTCCATGACCCCGGTGAATTAGCACAAAATCATCTACTTACTGAGCAGCCTTTGTCAGATCCTTCTCACCTTTCTCCTCCACATACGCCATAAGATGGAAGGAAAGTCTACGCTTCCACTCCTTGAGTGCCAATATTTTTTTTTTTTTTTTTTTTTTTTGCCAATAAGTTCAACAGATCTGAGAAGGTGGAAATATTAAAGGCATCCAGCATTTTCTTAAGTAGTCTTAATTTTTCCATAGCAAATTCGAGAAAGGTATGTTTTTCGGGTTTTAGATAATTCCTAAACTGCCTACGATGATTCTATTTTTTTTTAATGTGTCCTACTGTGGGCATAGACTTCACAGCCTGCTTCCAAGGCCAAGTAGTCCTCCTTCATACCATACACCTCTACATGTCACCATTTCAGCACTAACACCCACCGTCCATATTGAATAAATGCTAGGGCTGTCTCATATAGGACTGGTGTATTGGTATTAGCAAAGGTATTTTTACGACATGTTGGCGGGTTTTCTGGTAGATTAGTAAAGTCTGTTTTTACGAAATTCAAATCCTTAAATTGTTCCCTGCCTCAGCGGGGATACTGAACATGGGTCCGGTAGGACTGCAAGCAAACTCTTTACCGACTGAGCCACTGACAGAATAGGATTCAAAATCGCTCTCTTTACAAAATCACAGTTGCTTATGCCAGGTTAATAATGGTGGTGGCAGCCTTTCCTACTAGTTTGGGCTGCAGTAACCAGCTCCACTTCTCCATAGGCCATTTGAGGTGGGCAGCAGCTTTCTCAAAAGTTCAAAGTACTTTTCTGGGTCGACTTCATCGAACGGAGGCACTAGAGCAGGGGTGTCAAACTCATGGCCCGTGGGCCAAATGTGGCCCTCGGGATGGTCATAAATGGCCCTCTAGATGATGGTAAGATTTATCAGGCCGTGAAACTATAACTGTTATGGATGAAAATATAATATTGTTAAGAGACTGAAAATTCATAAACTCCTTTTCATTCATAATTGTAATAATTTGATTTCAATTAAAATTGCTAGTAATATCGTTATATAAAGAAAATCTTTTTGTAAATGTATATCACGAATCCGTTTAAAACCGAAGACGCAGCCATTGCTGGTATCTGAAGGCATGAGCCTCCAGGCCCAAACGTTTTAACTGTCACGAAAGACACGGAGCAGCGGTGTACGTCAGCACTACACTGATTAAACATCGCCACTTTTTTATTGGAACAGTGAGTTATACTTAACTTTTTAATAACTCGGTTAATCAAACTATGACTAAATATATGCAGAATTGGGGTGTACCTTTGAAATAAAGTAGGGAAACGTCAAAACCGGTAACCACCACATTCTGCCAGGCTTCGCTACTGTAGGCTATGCCACCACGTGTTCAGGTTCATGTTGTGTGGGCGGTTTTATTAAGTTATTTATTATTAGTTTGTTTTCGAGCATTGTAAATTTATAAAATGTACAAAAAAATTTAAATCTTTTTATCTGCCTCCCAGTCTGGCTCTCTCTCTCTCTCTCTCTCTCTCTCTCTCTCTGCATGTTTGACTGTCTTTATGGCTCTTGCAAATACGTACAGGTATACTGTATATCTTTGCTGGCCCTTGAGACCGTAACTAAATTAAGAACTGGCCCTCTAAAGGTTTTGAGTTAGACACCCCAGCACTAGAGGGATACTTTAAGATACATTAAATGATTTAGCCTCCTTCTCAAATTTTAGTTTTTCCACCTCCATGTTTCTCCCAACTGTTGCGTCTTGGCAATTTCTATTTCTCGGTCTTTCTCTTTTTGTTCTCTTTTCTGTTGAAAAACATGTTCCAATTCTCTTAACTGTTCTCTCTCTCTCTCTCTCTCTCTCTCT
>JAGKTI010025114.1:0-14104 GCA_018397915.1 Birgus latro
GGTCTACTGAAGTCCGTTATATCGAGGTTTTACTGTATTTGAACAATTACAAAACACAACTTTTCTCACAACAAATTGAGGCGTACTTCATCCAGGTACCACACTTCACGATGGCATACATAAAGCCACCTCAGCCTTCCAAAACCTTCAGCCAAACATCCTTCATGAACAACTACCGAAGATTGGCTCTTCAGAAGTTACAGTACACGCAGCCAGACTGTGACGCAGTTACCACTCGACCCTGCTACTTCTACACTACCAACACAATATATAACTCACAAACAATCCAATATGCCTACACTGCAGTGCAGACACATACCACAGAACAAACTCATCTTACGCACCACATTGTCACAACACACAATTCTTTCAACAAAATCTGAACAAAAGACCGCTGGGAGGGAATGGGTGAAGGGGCCGGTTTTCTGCAGTCCACGGGTTTCACGACCAGATGAGCCTGGAGTTGCAACAACAATAACTACTGTACTCTGAATTTTTTTCTCTTTACAGTGCCAGAAAATTATCATGCAGTCAAGCAAAAATATTTCATCAGTTATTGACATCCAAGGAACTAAGTAATAATGGTATGCATTTGTCCACTAGAAAGCCATTCTCCACAGATATATCAGTCAATACCCAAGTGTAACACCGGGTCGGTCAGGATCACTTGATGGTAGTGATCGTCAGCTTCTACCCTCCCGGAAGGGAGCTGAGAGCTCATATAGTCCGATCTATGGGCAAGGCTGTGACCTTCACACACGCACACACCCATCCCCTTGCTCAAGGGGGACAGTAACCACTCACTTCGTCAGTGAAACTTTTCGCAACCTGAGCGAGGCACGAACTCCCTTCTTAGTTTCATCAAAAAGTAAAGCATAAATACCTGTATAACTGTGTCTGTAACTTATGGTTCACTAAATACAGTGTGTAGGATACAAAAACTTCCCCACTGGTTGCCTCTACTTAGACTCACCTTAGTAGTTTGCCCTCCTCCTCCATCATCAGAGAATTTTTGCCCAGTGGTATACCAGAGGAAGTTCAGAGGTAGTGTATTCTATAGATCCCTATTAACTGTTAGATGCCTTATTCCCGTAAGGGGTGACCATAAACAAATCGCCTCCACGTCGCTGTCCTCTGCCACTTGGCTGCCCTCCCTCCAACTCACACTTCCCTTCTCTCATACATCTCTCCACTCCAACCTTCCATCTCAACCTAGGTCTTCCCCTCTTTCCCTCCTCCATCTCACTCAAATATATTCTCCTCTCCACAGGGCCGTCACTAATGACTTCTCATAACACCTTCAATCATCTCCACATCAACATCACAATGCTCCTTTACTTCCTCATTTGTATGTATGTCTCTTCATGTAACTTCACTTGCTCCTCTCAAAAAAACACTGTTATCACTTTTAACTCATGCTCTTCCACCAGGATCCAAGCTTCACGTCCACGGCAGAGTGGGGATGAGAATAGTGTCATGCAGCGATTATTTATTACTTCCATCCTCATTTCCCTATTCCTTATCACTGCTTCAAGTGAACTAGCAACCTTTCTACCCTGCTGTACCCTTTCAAACAATTCATCCTCTAAGCTTCCAGTCGTGCAGGGCAGTCCTCCCAAGGTGGATGGAAAGCTGGTGATAGGGAGCGCTGGAACTCCCGTTTCATCAGCCCTCGGGACTAGTTCCCGACCATCCCCCCTTTGCTGAACTTTTTCAGTGTTTCAGTAACAAGTATGCTCTCCAATACATGTTCTCAAACTGTCAACACCAAACTTCATGCATAGTACACACTACACTTCCTTTTCAAAATTAAAAGGAAAATGGCTAACACTAACAATAACCTGAGTCCCTAGGGGGGGGCCATACATGCCCCCACCATCCGCCCCTCTCCCGGTGACGACACTGAGAGCTGCCTGGAACAATTGTCTGACTCACTTCTTCATTTCTGCAACATTCATGGCCTTTCCTCTAACTTCCCTTCTGTTGAACATCACCTCTCCTCCTCTAAACCTCACCTTCTCTTCCTCACTGAGACTCAGCTGTCTGAGGCAACTGACAGCAAATCCTTTTCTGTATCCTCCTACTTACTCTTTACTCATTTTAAAGCCAAAAGTGGCTATTGTCTATATGTACGCAACGATCTATCTTGCTCTCGTGTTCCTGAACTTGATTATTCTGAGTTCTCCACTCTCTGGCTTCGGCTCTCCTGTCATTCTCTGACTAAATATATCTGCGTTATTTACTTATCTCCTAATTCTAAAATCAAAAATTCTTTGACTATCTTACTTCTACAACTGAACACATTCTATCCATTTCTCCTTTCTCTGAGATCTCCATTCTGGAAGATTTCAATGTTCACCACCACCTTTGGCTCTCCTTTCCTTTCACTGATCCACCTGGTGAACAAGCCTACATCTTTTCTATCCTTAATGACCTACAGCAGCTTGTACAGCACCCTACCCGTATCCCTGACCGCCTTGGAGAGAGTTCCAACATACCTGACCTCTTCCTGACAACTAATCCTTCTGCTTAAACTGTTAATCTTTGCTCTCCGTTGGGCCCCTCCAATCATAACCTTATTACCTTAACCTATCCTATCACTCCAGTACGGTCTGTGGACCCTCCAAGGAAACATCGCCTGTGGCACTTTGGAGCTACGGATTGGGAGGCCCTCAGGCAGTACTTCCTTTATTTTCCCTGGAATGATTATTGCTTCCATGTCCGGGAGCCATCTGAGTGTGCATTGCGCATTATGGAGGTTATTCTCTCGGGCATGGAAGCATTCATTCTTTTCTCATTTCCTTTGAGTAATGCAAGAAAGCCTTGGTTTAATCACGCTTGTTCTAATGCTGTCCGCAACAAGGAGAGGGCCTATAAAAGGTATCGGAGCCAACCTACCCCTGAATCGCATCTTTTTAAAGTTTCTGCCCAGAATCGTGCCAAGTCTGTCCTTTGCTGTGCTAAAAATAATTTCATCCGTACCAAATGCTCTCAACTCTCCAACTCGAATTCTTCCCGCTCCTTCTGGCACCTTGCCAAAAACCTTTCTAACAACTTCACCTCATCATCTTCCCCTCCTCTTCTCCACTCTGATGGCTCTGTAGCTATTTTTTCTAATGATAAAGCAAATCTCTTCGCTCAGATTTTCTACTCCAATTCCACCTTAGATGATTCCAGTGCTGTTCCTCCATCACCTCCCCTCTGACTTCCTCATGGCTGACATTAAAGTTTCTTCAACTGATGTATTTTCTGCCATCATTGACCTCAATACTAACAAGGCATATGGGCCTGATGGAGTCCCTCCTGTTGTTCTCAAGAACTGTGCTTCTATGCTTACAATTCCTAGGTAAACTGTTTCTCCTTTTACTATCAACTTGTACTTCTCCTTGCTGGTATGCTCTCATTCAGCCGGTCCCAAAGAAGGGTTACCATTCCCATCCCTCTACCATCCAATTGCTTTAATATCCTGTGTCTCAAAAGTTTTCGAGTCAATTCTTAACAGAGAAATTTCGAAACATCTTTCCTATCATAACCCTCTTTCTGATCGTCAGTAAGGGTTCCGTCAGGGACGCTCCACTGGTGATCTTCTCACCTACCTTTCAGACTCCTGGTCATCCTCCTTTCAGGACTATGGCGAAAGCTTTGCCATTGCACTTGACATTTCAAAGGCTTTCTTTAATTTCTAAACTGCCCTCTTACGGCTTCTGTCCTTCAATCTGTGCCTTCATCTCTAGCTTCCTTTCTGGTCATTCTATAGCTGCTGTTGTAGACAGCCATCGCTCTTCTCCTAGATCTATCAACAGTGGTGTTCCTCAGGGTTCTGTCCTATCACCAACTCTTCGTTTTATTCATCAACAACCTTCTAAGCTGTACATCTAACCCTATCCACTCATACACTGATGACTCCACCCTTCACCTCTCCATTCGGTTCCTGCAACGTCCATCTCAGCAGTTACTTTAACAAACATGGGATGAGGCTATGGCAAACCATTAGGTGACCAATGCCGACGCATGCAAG
The DNA here is from genome assembly GCA_018397915.1 of Birgus latro. Classification (NCBI taxonomy): domain Eukaryota; kingdom Metazoa; phylum Arthropoda; class Malacostraca; order Decapoda; family Coenobitidae; genus Birgus; species Birgus latro. The sequence continues at coordinate 4,019 of JAGKTI010025114.1, forward strand.
TATGTTGGAGCCTTCAAAAACGAAAACGAATGTCTGACCTGGCTCATATCTGTCTCCCTCTGTCTGTATTTCCTACTCCCAATGATCTCCAGTCTTTTAACCCGTCACGTCCCGACCGATTTCCTACCTCTGATACTCCCCAGTCCCGAGCAATTTTGGATTTTTTTTTTTGGGGGGGGGCTAAAACCTTTGCTTTCGGTGAGAAACATCGAAAATTCATAGAGAAATCGCCCTCCTGAGCCTATAAATGGTGCTACAGGTGATGAGTCAGCTTTACCTTTCATTCTCACTCGGGGTATCTGGCCTCAAAGAAAACGAATTATGGGAGGGTAAACTAATTCAAGCCACTTTTAATTACATATCTATTTATTTATTTGGTACAAATTTATGTGTAGTACAAGAAAGTATTGGTTTTCACACAGTTATATAGGCAATAGAAGCAATGTTCAGTCACCAAATACATCCACATATGGCACCTTCCCTTACGACATTACCACCTCATTACTTCTGTTTATTTCTTGCTCTAGTTTCTTTATTTCTTTGTCCTCCACCTCAAGAATCACTTTCACCGTGAATTTCATCATTGGAGAGACTGGGGCAACATGTCTTGACTGGCCAGGTCACTGCTAACAGGTGAATTGCCGAGTGTGGGGGAGGGGGGGTCAGGTGGGGCCAGGCAGTATCCTCACTTGACAGCAGATAGAGGAAGGTGTCCCACATATGCCTACCAAAAATCACCCGTGAAACTTGAAAACTGTGCAAATGAATGACCTTGCCATTGCATAACGTACGGGTATGTCGATGGGTCTAGCTGTGACAAAACGTTGCGAGGTACCCATACGTCGACGGGACACTTTGGGTTAAAAGCAGTGTGTCCAGGCATCTCGAAATGATTGGATCTTGAATTTGGCTCTCTCTGATATAGTTTTTGTTTTTTTCTTGGAAGGAATGGTTTGTAGGCCCCTGGCCTTTGGTTCCTTCTTCTTAGCATAAAAAAAAACTTGAATGCACTCATATTCTCCATTTCTTCACCATCCAGTCTCACTGTACATGATGCTTAATTTCTCTAAATGACCATAACTTTAATCAACAGTCAGTTTTAGTATCCTACATTCACTCCCAAAGTCATTCACCAACCCTTCAGGCATCACCATATTCTTCTCCAAAAGGTTGAATATGCAGCACTTGTTTCTTGATGTAGATCCCGACGCTTGGTCGACGTGTAAGGACTACAGGAAGACCACAAAAGTCATCCAAAGTCTTGCTGTCACCAATGACCACACAGAGCGAGGCGTCAATAATGCACTGTTTAGCTGTCATATGCAATAATGACCAAAAATTACAAATATTAACATACTTTAAATGCATTATGCATAGCCTAAATATTAACTGACATCCCCCCAAATTTGTACGTGACCTTTCTACCTGGGTACTAACTGCACTTTATCAAAGGGTGAGAGCTTAACTTTTCTGTCTTCCGATTTTTAAGGACCATCCTAATGGAGGGGGGGGGTGGAGTTAGGGCTGCAGTGCATGTGGATGGTGAACTGAGTGAATTTTTCTACTTGAATGTTGGATTGAAACTAAGATGTGTTATATCTACATGGTTGTTCAACCTATATATGGATGGAGTTATAAAAGAGATACAAGGTTGGAGCAGCCCCAGTGGAAGAGGGCAGCATTTGGAAACTTCCTTTTCTGTTGTTTGCAGATGATAATATTGAAATACAGGAGTTAGGGGTTGAGGCCACAGACGACGCAACGGCCAATGCAGACGACACCAACACCCCCAACCCCCCCAGTACCACCAGGGGTCCGCCGCTGACACTGAGCGGCTGGGAACAGGAACGGCGCACCTGTATCCCTCCCCAGCGCCCCTCTTACTCCCAGGTGATGCCCCAGAAAGGTAGCAGTCGCTGGCGCCTAGTTTCCGGCTGAAATTCCACTCGCCAGGTAAGGGGTGGAGTTTACAACTCCACGCAACGCCGCGGTATTGGCCATTGTCATACCGGGTACGGGGCAGAACTGGCCTTAGTCCGTTCCCCAGCTGCATTCCTGCTACAGGGCTGCAGCATGGACGTGTGTTGCTCGGGGAGGACAGGCCACAAGTCGTCCGACTCCTGTAATCGTTCCCCCCAGAGTAGCACAGCAGTACAGGCCACAAGCCGTAATGGGTACGAGGCAGGATCGGCCATAGTCCGTCCCTCTGCTACTAGTCCTCTCAGCTCCACGGTACAGGCCATTAGCCGCACCAGAGCTACAACCCCCTGTGCCACTACAACGTCGGCCACTAGTCACGTCAGGCCAGAGGTAGAGCAGGCCACTAGCCGCACTGTTGTCCCCTGTGCCACCACAACGTCGGCCATTAGTCATGTCGGGCCAGAGGTAGAGCAGGCCACTAGCCGTACTGAAGCTGTTGTCCCATGCCACTACGACGTCGGCCATTAGTCACGTCAGGCCGGAGGTAGAGCAGGCCACAGTCCGCTTCTTTCCCACAGGAGATCCTGCAGCCAGAGAGGACCCCTCCTCAGAGCCGTGGCAAGACCTCACCTGAGGCCTTGGCTCCCTGCAACTCTACCAGTGTGAGCAGCGGCCGAAGCGGAGCCCCAGCAGACCCCGCAGCTGACGTCGGGCCCTGTCCACTACTCTCCCGGCCCGAGGTCCCTGTGTGACTACCCTGATGGCGACACCACCCTCCAGCCGTTGCCACAGTCCAGCCATCCCGGGTTCCAGTACCCTGGGTCCTCAGTCACCCCAGGAGTTGCCCTGAACACCAGGGTGCGACTTTCCTGTGGGCGAGACCTCTCCAAGTCTCTCCCAGACTCAACATCAGGCCCATCTCCTGGCTCTCTTCGGGCCGAGCCCCTACTCCCACGACTACGTGTGGGGCCCTGTCCAGGGGCGCCTCACTCTGCCCTTCCTCCGGACGGAGGAATCGACCTGCGGCCCACCAGTGATAGTGAAGCGAGTGGACTTTACCTATGTGTGTGCTTTCTAGACCCAGATACAGTAGGCGCAGAAAGTGTTGACGCCATCTTAAAAAAAGAAAACATTCCTGTGGTTAGCAAGGAGAAACAAATAAATTAACACTCACCATTGAATTTAGTATTTACTGGCATTCCCCTTCACCTTTATTATCTTCTTAAGGCATCTGGGGAGACTGATGGCGTAGTTTTGCAGAACAGACGGACTAAAACTGCTCCATAGCTGCTTGACTGCAGCCTCAAGTTTAGGACATGTGTGCCCATAAATTCTCAATGGGATTGATATCTGGGCTGTTTCCGGGCCAATCTCGAATAAAGGGAACCTCACAGTCTGTTAGCCACTGTTTCACTGACTTTGCAACATGTGCAGGGGCAGAATCTTGCATAAATACTCTTGCCTTGGTTTTATCAAAAGAGTCACTTAAAACATCACATAAGAGCTCCAAATAATTGTTCTGGTTCACTTTTTCATTTGCAGGTAGAATTACCAACTCACCAACACCATAATATGTAAAGCAGCCCCAAGCCATGAGTGAGGCTGGGTATTTAACAAACTTGGAAGTGTACTTAGGATCCAGGGGGTCACTGCCTGGTTTGCAGTACACTCGTGATGAAGGGGTACCAGTGACAGTAAATGTTGACTCATCACTCCAAAGCACAGTTTTCCATTGCTCCTCACTCCAGGCAAGATATTTCTTACAAAAATTTACTCTCTTTTTCTTCTGAAGTGCAGTTAGCAGTGGTTTTTTACGAGCACAAAAACTCCTGTAGCCCAGATCGTCATGCAACAGCTGCTGCACACTTCTGACAGACACATCTGCCAGCAACTGTGGGTTCTTTTCTTTTAAATCCCGTGCTGTTAGCCTTGGATCCTTGCTAACTTGCCTTGAGATCAGCTGACGGGTCCTGAAGGTTGTCTTACGAGGTCTCCCAGGCTTGGGAAGTGGAGTGGGAGGAATGGCCTCCCCACTGTCCTTGAACCGCTTCACCAGTCTCTGCACTGTCCTCAGTCTAACACCATCTGATTTGCAATAAATGGGAGTTTGTGGCCAGCTTTGTATAAAGTAATCACTTCCACACGTTTGTCCTTGCTTGTGGTTACTTTAGGCATGATGAGAATGTGGTAGGTAACCAAATAACTGTGTTATTTGAGTCAAAACATGCCCTCGTGGTGCATCACACACAGAGACAATCCTCCTCCTGTGGCTGCCCAAACATTACTGAGCCTGCTCCTGTGGTGCCAAACCTATCAAGCAGGGTTGCCAGCTCCCGTTGAAAAAGCGTCAGCTCATTTCGCATCACAGGGGAGGGTAGTATTGACCCTACTTCACTTAACGCGATAAAGAATGACGTCGGCAAAAAAGCGTCAATACTTTCCACGCCTACTGTATTTGTGTGCATTAGTTTATACCATGTGAGTGGTTCCCTACAGTATATGCCAGTAATAATTGACCAGGAGCCCAAGTGTAAGATTGGATAAGCCTAACAGTAACTTTGGACCAATTTATATCCCGAATAGAGTCCCGCGCATCCCCCAGTGAACAAAACGCCACAGTGACCAACAGAACAACAATATTATGCCGATCGTGCCATTCCATTGTTTATTAAAAATCTCCCTCCCCAGTGCACCGGCAAAGTGAAACACCTCAGTGGCTAACAGAAGGAAAAGATATTATTCCCATCGTGCCTTCCCCTTGTGTGTTAAACTTCCATCCACCCCAGTGTCCAGGCACATTAGTTAGGGTATGTCTGGGCATCTCCAAATGTCCTGCTACAATACCGCAGTCCCCCATTCAGTGATCACCATGCGGCTGACTCTGCCTGAGATAGACTTCCGGCCGGCAAGTATCTATGACACAAGTGTTAATGTAATTCATATACCAGTGCTGTCCAGTGCTATACGAGATTGGGAAATTGTAGTAAATTCATTCCTGTGTCCTGAATCACAAGTGTATTTTATGTGTTATAAGTGCTGGCTAATTATTACCATACTTTCTGCCAGCCTGTACAGTGACAGATTTTCAGTCAAGTAAAACCTTGTGTTAAGTTGTTAACTCATCCCTGGCCAACCCAGCCTGTAATGTATTTGTTGATGTACTATTGTCTCTGGGAAGATATTTGTAAAACATGTGTGCAACAGTCACTGCTTTGTTTTTGTGTCCAGTCCTATTCCTTAGAGTTACCGACCCGGTCTAGAATAGGGATCCGCTGTAGCCTGAGTATTTGAGGGCGAGAAACCAACCCACAAATACGTAGCATAACACTGGTGGCTCGTGGTGCTTCTTGACCCGGATGGTGAAAGAGGACTGGAATTTTTTTTTGAAATTGGCAGCCAAAACACATGTACCCCTACCAAAACTCGACCCAGAACAATGTGACATCACATACTTAAATATGGTCAAGCCATTACTTTATATTGAGTTTGAGAATGGTGATCAGAAAATAGCTGTCACTCTACCTCACCTGGGAAAGGCGGTATCTAGAATAGCACCAAAAATAGTCCCAGATCTCACGTGGACCAGATTTTCAAAAAGAGTAGCAAAAGCTATTACCCCTTCATTAGGGAAAGTTGTCATGATGTTACAACTCGATGCCCTAAAATATGACTGTGATTTGGACAACACGTTGATCCAAGCTTGGCGACTCGTCACCGCCGCATACCCAGATGCCAAAATGAATAACCGGGACGAGCATATATTCAACACCCTCCTCAGAGTCCTTCCAGGCATAGTGAAAGAATATTTCACTATCCAAGACCCAGCAGGAAATTTGGACCGCGATGTCCAGCTCATTCTCCGCCTCCTTGCAGCATGCCCCGACACGCAACACATTGGGGTCGTGAGCTGGTTCCCCACGAAGCCCTCCCCCCTGCCGCCCCAACCCCATCCAGCCCCAACATGAAGTGTCTCCGCCCCGGCCCTCCCAAGAGCCCACCCCACCAGGAAACGGCCGCCACAGAAAGATAACGAAAATCTCATCACTATCAATCCGTGGGAATTTACAGCCTGTAATAGCCGCTGCCCACTTCACGACATACGTGACCAGCTGAAGGCGGCGTCCAGAATAAGAGCCGACCTGCCGAGGCACTGCTAAGTGTTGGCAGTAGATGAGGGCCCTGCGAACTCAAAACCCGCCCTCGTTGATGAACCTGATGCTGGCTGCGAGCTAGGGAAGACTGACACCGACACGACCCTCAAGCTGATGTTGGATTTTTAGGACCGCCCCCGCACCTCCCCACGGTGGCAGGGGCCACCTCTACAAAGTATCAACCTCCAGTCTATGACAAAATGAAACTACAGGGGGTCAAGGCAAGACTTCTGGTAGATACGGGAGCCGCCAGGTCCTGCCTGTACACATATTTTTACTCCTGCCTTAAGAAGGTTTTTGGCCCCCTTTTCCCCACTTCAGCCCGCCTCATAGACGCGGGGGAAGGCCCCTTGCCTATTCGTGGGGAAACTCGGGCCCTACAAACCAAGACCCACCAACTAGCCTCCACATACCATCCCTTCATCGTTTTTGACTCTTCCTGCTGTACCTATGATGGCTAATTGGGACTGGACCTGCTCCAAAAACTCCACACTCACATAGACTGCCATGGGAGGCGACTTCACTTCCAACAGCCTCCCCAACAGCCCCCAGCCATCTATCCGTGCGCATGACAAAACAACACTCCCCCCCTTTCATTGACCCCCCCTTCTCCTGCCCCAGCTCCCCCTGGCCCCACTTTCCCCGCTACCATCACGTTCTCCCTCACCATTCTCCCCCACCATGAAGCTTGGCTACGGATCAATAAGCCCACAGGGACCCATTCCCTAATTTCCCCAAGTGTCCCCACCGGGCCCCTCTCCGCCTGCCTTCCGCCCCACCTCAACGCCATCAAAGTGGTGAACCTGGCAGCTACACCCCTTACTCTGCCAAGAGGACTCCTGATCGGTGACTTAAGAGGCAGCTGAGCCTTGTGACACCCCATCCCTAAATTCAAACCCCTCTCCCCTCCCTCTTTTGCCTGACCACCTGTCCTCCCATCAAGCCGAGATGCTGCACCATCTACTACTTGAATATCAAGACCTTTTTTCGACCGGGCCCGCCGACTTGGGACATAACAACATACTTGGCCCATGAAATTCATACCACCGGGCCCCCTATTTGGCAACCCTCCTGCCGGAAGAACCCACACTAACGGGCTGAAGAGGACAGGCAAGTCCGCGAAATGCTGGACGTCGGCATCATCACGCCCTCTACCAGCCCCTGTCTTCCCCCGTTGTCCTGGTTTGGAAAAAAGACTGCACTCAGCGATTCTGCATCGATTACTGCCAACTGAATGAAGTAACCACCAAGATACCACTCCTCTCCCCCGCATACACGACTCCCTAGACTCCCTACACGGCTCCACCTGGTTCTCCACGCTGGATACTGGCAGGTCCCCGTCCACCTCCGAGATCAAGGGAAAACGGCCTTTTCCACAAGTAATGGGAAACATTACCAGTTTAATGTTCTTCCATTCAGGCTATGCAACGCCCCGGCCACCTTCTCCTGCCTCATGGAGTCTGTCCTCAGCAGCTTAACCTGGGAAGTCTGCCTGACGTACCTCAAAAACGTTATTGTTTTCAGCAAAATGTGGGCTGATCACCTGCACCACCTCCGACAGGTGTTCCAACAAATACGCCAGGCCGGGTTGAAACTAAGTGTGTCCTAGCCGCCTGCTCTGTTGCTTTCCTAGGACACATTGTCTCTGGAAAAGGCATCTCCCCAGACCCCAACAAGCTGAGAGCCATCACCAATCAACCCCTTCCACAGGACGTCCACCAAGTCCGTGCATTCTTGGGGCTCGCGTCATATTACCGGCGGTTCATCAAAGGGTTCGCCGACCTTGCAAAACCACTCCACGACCTCACGAAGAAAGGCGAACCATTCGTCTGGAGCAATGACCGAATAGCAGCGTTTGACACCTTAAAAGAGAAACTTGTTTCTGTCCCCATCATCGCTTTCCCGAACTACAACCTCCCCTTCAGATTATACACTGACGTCTTGCTGGTTGCCACAGGCGCCGTCCTGGCACAGGTCCAGGGAGGAGGCGAGCACATCATCGCTTGCGCCAGTCGCACCCTAAACCCGGCCAAACAAAATTAGGCCGCTATCAAGCGGGAATGTTTGGGGAACGTCTGGGCCCTTGACTACTTCAGGGCCTACCTATCTGGCACCAAGGTCATCGTCATCACAGACCACCAGTCCCTTCAGTGGCTCCGGCAATCGGCCACTCAGAACGCCCAGCTCCTCCGTTGGTGCGAAGCGCTCGAGGAGTTTGATTACGAGATTGCCTACCGGCCCAGGAAATTGCATACCAACACCGACGCCCTCTCCCGTTTACCAGTACGATCGCTAATTCCTCAGTCTGAGCTGATCCAGCACTGGCAGAATCAAGACTGGCCCCCCTGGATTCTCCAGCACCTATTTTCAAAACTCCACCTGCAAGGGGACCAACTCTTTATGCCATCGGGCCACATCGTCCTGGATCCAGACTGCCATAGGCGTCCTCACCCACCTCCACTCGGAAAATGGGATCCACCTGGGTACGAAAAGATTAACCCAGGTCTTCAACGACCTCTACTGGGCCCCCAACCCCACTACTCTCGCCCAGGGTGTCACTCAGGCGTGTCGAGCATGCTGCCTAGGAAAGGACATCACCCGTTCGACGGGTCATGCCGGCAAGATCTTCGCCCACAAACCTTGGCAGCTTTTGTCTGTCAACGTTGTCGGAGCCCTGCCACCTAGATCTGGCTACAAATACATCATTACATTCGTCGATGTTTACTCCAAGTTCCTGATCGTTTGTCCAGCTAAGAAGCACACTGCCGTCGCCATAGCTGACGCCCTCATGCGCCACGTCTTCCCCTACTTTGGCGTTCCCCAGGCCATTCACTCTGATAATGCCCCAGAGTTCACGGGGCAAATTTGGAAAGAGCTATCCACTCTATTCGGATTCTCCATTTCCCATTCTTCCCCCTACTGGCCCCAAGAAAATGGGGTATGTGAAAGGAGCCATCGGACCCTGCTAAACCAAATCAGGACCCACATTCAAGATACCCAAGATCAAGAGTGGCCTGCGCACGTCAAAATCGTCCAGTGGGGAATTAACACCTGCCCCCGTGACGATGGCATCACCCCACACAAGCGAGTTTTGGGAGAGGCACCCCTCCTCCTCCCTCTCCGACAGCACCTTCAACCCCCCACTCACTCCCCACCCACCGACCCCCTGCATCACCTGAAGCACCGGTTGCAACACCTGCGCGTGCACCAAGACACCCAAACTAATTCCTCCCCTGCTAACCCTTACAAACCAGGCGATGAGGTTTTCGTTGTGCACCTCCCCACCTCAACAAAATTGCCCCTCGTTTCATGGGACCTTATACCATCACTAAAGTCCCCAACCCCTTCCAAGTTGTCGTCGACTGCAACGGAGCCTCCTGCACTTACAGGAATCCCCACGTCCGCCCCGCCCGGGACTCCCCAACCCCCACCACTCCCTCCCCGACCACCCGAGCCAACTCAACACCTCCAACTCCCCACAGGGAGCCTTTTGCCTATTATTCATCCCCATCCCCACTGGTCTCCACCCCCCCTCGCCACCCAAAACTCCTGCACCACTCCCAAGCACTACACTCACCCCACCACCACGTTCCCCCGCAACCACCTGCCACCCACACCACGTGGTCAGCCCACACCCACAGGAAATTCCACACCAACCACCCCGCACTCCCCGCCCAGCCTAACCCCCACCCCATCAACCACGACAACCAACCACACCACACCACCCGGCCCCGCTCCACCATCCCACTCCCCATCGCCGCCCGCTACACCTCAACCCCTACGCCCACCCCTTCGTCCACTAGCAGCCTGCTGCCCACCCCACCCCCCAACACCACCCCAATAACCCTTCCTACTCTTCATCTCGCATGGAAAAACCCAACCTGCCACACTCCCAGGGGAACACCACTCCCACACTCCATCGGCAATATAAACCGCGCCGGACTACCTTTGGCCAGCATTCGCCTCCAAACCACCACCACACGCATCACAAGAATCACTTGGATCCCCACCTTCG
>JAGKTI010025115.1:0-14104 GCA_018397915.1 Birgus latro
GGCTTGGTGAATGAGTTTGGGAGAAAGTGCAAGAAACGGAATCTAAAGGTGAATGTAGAGAAGAGTAAAGTTATAGTCTCTGAGGGAAATGAAGTCACTGAATGTACAGTGAGGTTGGATGGGGAGGAAATGTAAAATGTGAGTACGTTTAAGTACTCGGGTAGCATGATGAGTAAGGATGGAAGTTTAGAGGGTGAAGTGCTTGAAAGGAAACAACAAGGAAAAAAGGTTGCTGTTTCCTTGAAAGCAGTGATAAGAAAAAGGGAAGCGGGCATGGTAGTGAAAAGGTTACTGCATGACAGTACTGTGATACCAACTATAACGTATGGAAATGAAGCTTGGACCTTGGTGGAGGGACACGTCAAGAGTGAGAGCAGTGGAAATCAGTTATTCAAGAGGAGCATGTGGAGTCACATGGAGAGACAGACTAACAAATGAGGAAGTGAAGATGTGATGTGGTGTGGAAGTGAATGTGTTAGGAAGTGTTAGGAGAAACACACTTAGGTGGTTTGGCCATGTGTAGAGGATGGAGAGCGAGAGTCTGACGAGAAGAGTGTATGTGAGTGAAGTGGAGGGGGAAAGAGGGAGAAGGAGCTCAATGATTAGATGGAGCAATGGACTGGAGAGGTATATGACAGAGGGGGGCGTGAGGTGGGAGTAGGGCAGTGACATGGCGGGGGACATGGCGACAAGGAGGCGATTTGTTTGGGGCCACTCCTTACGAGATTAACCCCTTCACGCCAGTTGACGTGTACAGCCATCACGATTTCGGCCGTGGAGTACTGCCTGTTGACGTGTATCACCGCAATCATCTTCCCGCCACCCTTTGAACCAGCGACCATTTTCATTGACAACCATAGAGTAGGTAGTTCCCCTAGGTACCCTACTGATATAAGCCTCGGTCTGTACATCGCCCTGGTAGAGTGTAGAGTGATGTCTTCCTCATCCACCTCATCCGATTCCATCCCATCGCGTGAGGGGCCAATTGTATCATCAACACCCGCAAAAGCTCTGCCCTTAGTGCCAGGGAAAGGGCTCGTGACAGTGCCATCGGTCGTGCCTTGGATGATACAGTGTCCTCATGTACAATGAGTTAGAGTACTTCAGAGAAGAAAAGAAGTTAGCATGTGGAGAGTGAACTCTATCACATTCCGACCCTTTCCCTTTCTCAGATGCCTGAAAAGGCTCTCAAACTGCTGCAGGAAGAGGGCAGGGCCTTTGACAGTGATGAGTTCACTGAGGAAGAGGAGGTTGATGACCCAGCACACCTGGCATGTGAGCATGGAGCTGGCAGTCATTTGGGAAATAAACGCCAACTTGCCGTCTCAAAGCCACTCTCTTTGCCTGTTCGCCGCCATATCACCCTAGAACGTCCACCTTCACCTCAGGGTAAGGGTAAAATCACCATAACCAGGCCCATCAGGAGTGGAATTTTCCACATGGGCCCCACGTGGTGTCACTCAGCACGAAGTGTCTCCCAAGGCCTGTATCATTTGAGTCATCACCCCCACACTCACCCACCTCCCACACCTCTCCATCTCCTTTCCCCTCACACCATTCCCGTGGGCGTGCACGTGGGTATGCACACACTCTGAAAAGACATGCTGCCCGTGGCAAACGGCCGATTTGCTGCCCGTGGCAAACGGCCGATTTTACCAGGTGTCGGGAGAGTCGATACGTTTGTATGGGAGGAAGGGGCAGGATTTGAGCCCTCTGTGCCGCTTTTTGATGAGGAAGGGGCAGGTGTTTAGGAGGATGAGCTTCCCCCCAGGCCATGGACTATTAGCAATATTTTCAGGGTGATATTCGCTACTGCCATCATGCAATACCTGGTGGATATTATTATTATTTTTTTTAATGCAAGGAAGAAAGAACCAAAGACCAGGAGCCCTCAAACTGTTCCTTCCAAGAAAAAAACAAAAACAATATAGAAGAGAGACAAATTCAAAATCCATTCATTTTCAGATGCCTGAACACACTGCGTTTGAAAGACTGGAGATCACAGGAAGTAGGAAATAAAGACAGAGGAAGACAGCTCCAGAGTTCATCTGTTGCATAAATGAAGGACTGGGAGTAATAATTAACTCTTTCATTAGAAAGCTGGACAGAAAAGCGATGAGAGTTTGTTGCTAAACAGGTGCTACGTGCCCGTTGTAGACGTGGAGGGATGCAGGCAGACGTGGAGGGATGCAGAAGCAGTGACCACTGAAGTAGCAACAGAACAGAGATAAAGATGCAACAGTGCGTGAAGAGACAGAGGTTGAACTGAGCCAGTAAAATTAGGAGAGTTAATGAGATGAAAAAGCTTTGACTCCACCCTATTGAGAAGAGCTGAATGTGGGGAGCCTCCCCACACATGAGAGTTGTACTCAAAACAGGGGTGAATAAAACCCGTGTATAAGGTCAACAACTGTGCAGGAGTAAAGAAGGTTCGGAGTCGGCTTAGTAAACCTAATCTCTTGGGAACTGATTTTACAAGATATGTAATATGTTCTTTCCAAGATAAGAACTGAGTGAATGAAACCCCAGGTATGTACAAGGATGATGCAGGACTGAGCTGGACATTATTAAACATTAGTGGGTACTCCTGTGGTAGATTTTGTCAGGTTCATAAGTTAAAAACTGAGTCTTCGATGCATTAAAAAAAACAAGATTATTTTTACCCCAGTCAGAGATATGAGCCATAGCCTCATCCCTTGTTTGTTGAAGTAAATGCTGAGATGGACGTTGCAGGAACCAAATGGAATGATGAAGCGTGGAATCATCAGCGTATGATTGGATGGGGTTAGATGTACAGCTCAGAAGGTCATTGATGAATAAAAGAAAGAGAGTTGGTGATAGGACAGAGCCCTGACGAACACCACTGTTGATAGATCTAGGAGAAGAACGATGGCCGTCTACAACAGCAGCTATAGAACGACCAGAGGGGAAGCTATAGATGAAGGCAGAGACAGAAGGATAGACACCGTAAGCAGACAGTCTGGAAATTAAAGATTTATGCCAGACTCGATTGAAAGCCTTTGAGATGTCAAGTGCAATGGCAAAGCTTTCGCCAAAGTCTGAAAAGGAGGATGACCAGGAATGTGAAAGGTAGGTGAAAAGATCGCCAGTGGAGTGTCCCTGACGGAACCCATACTGACGATCATAAGGAAGGTTGCGATAGGAAAGATGCTTTAAAAAAAATTTTGTTTAGAATTGACTTGAAAACTTTTGAGACACAGGTGTTAAAGCAACTGGACGTTAGTTAGAAGGTTGGGAATGGTCATTCTTCTTTGAAACTGGCTGAATGAGAGCACATTTCCAGCATGAAGGAAGGGTACAAGTTGGCAGACCAAGGTGGAAGAGTTTACCTAAGCAGGGTTTACGTAAGCACAGAGGCACAGTTCTTGAAGACAACAGGAGGGACTCCATCAAGCCCATATGCCTTGTTAGGACTGAGGCCAGTGGTGGCAGATAATACATCAACTGTAGAAATTTTAAAGTCAGCCATGAGGAAGACAGAGGGGGGAAGTGATGGAGAAGCAGACCTGGAATCGTCTAAGGTGGAATTGGAGGAGAAAGTCTGGGCGAAGAGATCTGCTTTATCAGTACAAGAAATAGCTAGAGAGGCATCAGAGTAGAAAAGAGGAGCGTAGGATGATGAGGTAAAGTTGTTAGAAAGGTTTTTGGCAAGGTGCCAGAAGAAGTAAGACGAATTCGAGTTGGAGAGCTGAGAGCATTTAGCAAGGATGAAATTATTTTTAGCAAAGTGAAGAACAGGCTTAGCACGATTCCGGACAGAAAAATAAAAAAGATGTGATTCAGGCAGGGTTGGCTCTGGTACCATTTATAGGCACTATCCTTCTTGTGGACAGCATTACAACAAGTGTGATTAAACCAAGGCTTTCTTGCATTAGTCAATGGATATGAGAAAGGAATGTATGCTTCCACACCCGAGAGAATCTCTGTAATGCGCAAGGCACACTCAGATGGCTTCCTGCCATGGAAGTAATAACCATTCCAGGGAATGATTTCCACTAGGCTATGATTGCGCGGTGTTTGGACGTACAGTTGCCCAAGGTTCCGACTGGGCCACCTAGCCGCGAGAGGTGGGTATCGGTGCTGGCAACAATGTAGCAGTCTGTACACATGCTTGACGAAAGTTCAGATCTTCAACTCTCTTCCTCCCCAGTGAACCTCAGTTAGCGTCTGAGTTCATCCCATAGATGGCGGAGTAATAACCTGATATCATTGTTATTATACGTTACATTATTCATATTTACACAGCAACAAGTTTCTCTCTCACTCCACCCATATGGTTATCAGCATAACCGTATAGACTAACTATTTACTCAAGACAGTAATAGACATCGGTAACAATAGTTTGATAAAATATTGCCCCACAATGAAGATACTCGTAACGAAATGAATACTCATAACCGTTTCTGGATATAAACAACACAACATCGTGTAAAGGGGAAATAAGGTATTTCTATCATCTTGGCTATGCAAATTATTTACAAGCACATGTGAGAATGTGTTACCGCACTACTGGGATGATAAATAATTTTGGCTGCGACTTATTTTGTTAAAACCAAAAGTAATGAGCAAGATTAATGATATGGCATCATATTTTCAGTAAACCGGATTCGGGAAATGATTTCTACTATGCCATGTATCACAGTACATAGTTTTTTGTTTTTGTTTTGTCTGATGCAAATCTGTTTCCCATGTAATGATGCTAACAAAATATATTACAAATGGTCGTTAAATGAGATTTCATTTCTTCCTCTGAAATAATGAACATGAAATCGAATGGAGATTTACCTAAAAACCTGCTACGTTACACAAAGTTGATGCGAAAGGTAGTAGTAGTATTCATATAAATATCAAACCAAACAAATAGTTTACTTTCTCTTATTTTTAGGACCTGAAAACAAGACAGTTCTCGGCCTTATATATCAATTTCTATTTACTCTATTTTCATATATAGCCATAAACTTTGAGTAATATGATAGACAGAGACATAGTTAATTGTTTTTGGTATAGAGGTGTGGACCTTCTTAAGGCCTGGTCACTCGACGGTTCTATTCACAAAATAATCAATCGACAACTTTTAGCCAATAGAAAACTTGATATGGTGCCTGACTGCTCTCTTTTACATTCCGGCTGTCCTGGGCCGTCTCTATTAAACCCAAGAAAATACCATACTTGATCCGTGCCATGATTAAATAAGGCAAATCATTAATCGTTACAGGATTACATATGGTAAGTCATGAATATTTACAGGATTAGATAAGAAAATTCATACATCATTATAGGATTAGTCATCGGACGGATATAAATTAAAACTACTTAGCACTGATGGGAAATGAAGATAATGAAGGTCGCAAATGGTTCGTTGAAGCAGAGATCAGCCTCTGTTCGATATTACTTTCCAGCTGACAATCTCCGTGAGTCTCGTATCGTAGATTTGGCACCTGCGCAAAAATGCTGATTGTTCTAAGTATTCTAAGAGTTGCAATTGCAGGTCTGCATTTGTGAGACTTAAAATACATGTTGCTCATATCAATCAAGTATAACGCTGAAGCCGTATTTTATTTTGTTTACCATAAGGGTAACCACTAAGATCACAGTGGGTGAGATTAAACAAGTTCAGCCAGCCTACATTGCGTAACTAGTTAGCCACATCAACGAAACGACACCACCAGCTTTGAAACTATCAACTATGAACAGCCAGACGTGTCTACCGAGGTGATGTAGCCACCCTTGAGATTCCCGTTGCCAGTAACTTTACAGACAATACAATGAACAGGCAGCAGACTGCATTAGTTAAGCGAACACAGATCGTCGCCCTACACGAGACAGGTCTCTCAACCTGGGCGATTGCATAGAGGCTTGGAGTGTCCCGCACCACAGTACAGAAATGGATACATCGAAATGAAGAAACTGGAAATCTGAATGATCTTGGTAATATATCTATATTTATCTCTCTCTATATATTTATCTCTATGTATATTTATCTCTCTATATATATTTATCTCTATATATATTTATCTCTCTCTATATATATATTTATCTCTCTCTTTCTCTCTCTCTAATTAGTTCTGTGTGTAATTAATTTACAACACCTACAACAAAGAATATTCTGACATATGTTAAAGCATACAGGTAATATTCTATAAAATCTATTACAAAGCTCCATATATTGGTAAGGTATGCGCTCACACATAGTGTGCAATTAATTTCAGATCGGCCTCGTATAGTGCGTGTCACACACATCGACTGAAGGGAAAGACATTGATGTTAAATTTTTTGATAGATGTTATGTTTGGCCTATACTTTCAGAAAGAAGACCACGGCCACGATTAACTTCTCGTGAAGATGACGAAAACATCCGACGAACAGTGCAGGAGGACCCATTCATTAACGCTGTAACTATTCGGGAGCGTCTGCAACTAAATGTGACGGCGGAGACAGTGCGAAATCGGTTGAAGGAGGCAGGTATCAATCATAGAACACCCGCCATAAAGGAACTTCTGAGCGACCAGCACAGAGCAGGAAGATTAGCATTTGCCCGCCTGTATGTTGATAAGGATTTGGATTACTGGTCACGAGTCGTATTCTGTGACGAGAAAACCTTCAACAGCACCAACCACGGTATCATTCACAATTGGAGACCTAATACCACAAGGTGACCAATAGGAATCCTACGAGAATCGTAGACGTTCATTTGGCCCTGACAAGAATTCTCTTTGAATTGCATGATTTAAGAAAACATGAACGTAACATAAACTGACAGGAGTGAGATATGTTCATTATTCCATTGTTTTACACTAATATTTGAATATGTTTATATACTGTGTTACAAGATACCAATCTGCAGAGACACCTTTTACCAACATTTAAAAAGACTACCAACACCAAAATGTTATATTGAGTCACGGCTTCAGTGTGCGTGATTGAGTGAGTGAGTGAGGGTCGTGCTCTGGGGGGAAGATGTGTGTAGGGTAATTATGGCTAGGAATGAGGCGCACGATGCATCCCCTCAGAATACACATGAGTTACAGCAGTGTATCATTACTAAGTGTTAACCTGCCGCTAATATTGTGACACGTTAAAATATGACAATGTATTAATATTATATTCTTTATTCAGGAGATATGACCGTCAAAATATATACGAGGCGGCAAGGAGTGGACACGTCACCGTACGTGTGGGGCTGGATTTGCATCCACGGCATGGGAGACTTAGTGAGGATCATCGGTAGATTCACTGCTGCCAAATACCAAGATATTTTGGAGAATTCCTTCCATCACTTCGGCGGCGCAACTATCCATTCCCTCCTGGACCTATAATATTTGTTCAGGACCGCTGTCCCATGCATACAGCCCGCATTGTTCAGGAGTGGTTTAGAGGTAGACAGGATCTGGAACTGTTAAACTGGCCGGCTAAGGGCGCAGATATGAATCCCATAGAAAATATCTGGGTCAATATGGTTAACATTTGGGAGCCAGAGATGGAGAGGACCCAAGATGCAATAACGGCTCATACACTTGCCCAGTGGGAAATGCTGCGGAACAGGTCACTTCTCGTCCGGAATCACGTTGCCTCAATGCCTGACAGGCTGAGGGCAGTGATAGAACAGGAAGGCGGCTGGACGCGGTACTAGGCTTGTTAATGTGATAGTGTAAATATGTGGGTCGTTGGTCTTTATTCTTACTGTAAATATGCCAGTGTTGAAACATATATATTTCATTATACATGTGCTCTTGTTTACTTATTAATCTATATTTTATAGATTAAGAAAGCCTTAAGAGCGGCCATCTGTAATACCCAAATACATTAATAATGTAAATTATACGCATCTTGATGACAATCTTTTCGTTAAGAATACAAGAACTTAGCAACTTACCACTGAAAAATTTATGAATATATATAATGTATAATTATATATACAATTATATATTACCGTACTAATTTCCACCAATATTCTTTTCTTTATCCTTGTCTTGCCTAGCTGGCCTTAACGATACGAAGATCAACAGTGCAAAACTTATTTAGCTTAATGGATGACCATTCACTCTGCTTGCTCTCAAAATCATGCCGCTTGGTAGCCCTTCCTGCTCGTTTTCTCGCATCGATATCCTTAATGAATCCCGTATGTCTTCTATCACACCTGGCCTGATACTACTCCTTTTCCGAACACTGATATGGTGACAATAAAGATAAAAACAATTATATGTCTAATATTATAATTACCCCCTGGGGGAGGGGGGGGGAGTCAGAATACCACCCAAGTATCCCTTGCATGTCGTAAGAGGTGGGTAAATAGAGAGCTTTTTCTCCTCCCTGCCTCTTCATTCTTTGTTGTTATTTTTCTGTCTCACCCCTTGCCATATTTCCTTCTGATTCCTTGTCTTTTTATTCTGCTGCAATATTGTGATACGTGGGTAGCGGCCAACAAGCACTCCCCAGTATACACTTTTGCAGCATCATTTATGTATGGCTTTCACTCTATTAAGCTCTCCCATTAAGCAGCTCTCTCACTGGCTCGATCAGCTGCAGGAAACCGGTCAAATGGAATTGTTGCGTGCCACAGGTTGCAGTGACCAGGATCAAATGAGTATAGAATAATATATAGGAAGTCCTAGGTCGTATGTGCCACACTTACCGAACGACTTACTTACGTTAATCTAAGAATACAATATTCTATGGTGAAATATCCAAACCTATTTATTAAGCCAATCATTAAATTAACAGTATATATGGGCACTCCCCTTATATGTAGCGTAATTAAGTTGTTCCAGAAGAATTATGATTTATATCATATTATACTGTATATTATTATATATATCATTGGACCTTGGTCAGCGAGACTATGGCACTCAACAACTATCTGTGTGACAGTTTTCATGCATCTGGCAGAGCCTGACCCAGAACTAAATTAGCAAGTCCAGTGTAGAAACCTCCAGCTATACTGATGAACTCATGTTTCATTGCCGTTATCGCTTTATTTAATGACTTTTACCCATATTTCCAAGGTTGTCACGCCCCACCCAACTCCGTACCACCCCGCCATCTATGGGATGAACTCAAACACTAATTGATGTTCACTGGGGAGGAGGAGAGTTGAAGATCTGAACTTTCGTCAAGCATGTGTACAGACTTCTACACTGTTGCCAGCACCGATACCCACCTCTTGCGGCTAGGTGGCCCAGTCAGAACCTTGGGCAACTGTACCTGCCTCCGAAAGCAAGCACATGATGGACTAGGTACCTGTAGAGGTGGGGGAGTTGTTTGTGCATCTATCTCTTACCATGTTGCTTGCGCACATAAGAAAACATGTGCTACATGACTATTGGCCAGTTGATGAACTCGTGGGCACACCAATCTTTGGTAAGTATATGGCCTGTGACAGGTACCTGGAAATCCCAAGGTTCTTGCATTATAACAGAAATTATGGGCCTGCACTGAACGACAGGTTGGGGAAAATCAGACCCATCCTGACAATGCTCAAGGAGTCATTTTCCAGGATTTTCTGTCCGTTTCTGAAAGCAGTTATTGACGAGTCGCTGGTGCTATTCTGGGGCAGGTTGGCATTTATTCAGTATAAGCTGTCCAAGCGCCACTGTTTTGGACTAAAATTCTTTGTCCTTTGTGAATGCAAAACTGGATATGTGCTTGATGCAATAGTTTATTCGGCTACGGAGGTTTATATACCTAGTGACGATCATCACGGTTTCTCGGCATCAGTCGTGAAAATGCTGATGGAAAGGAATTTCAACAAGCACCACATTCTGTACAGTACACCGATAATTATTACACAGCCCCGGTGTTGACCACGTATTTGCTTGAACACGGTCCTGGGACCTGTGGAACTGTCCATGCAAACAGAAAAAAAATTCCCTGTATTCCCAGCAAATATTGAGAAAGGAGTTCTTCTTACCAAGAAATGTGACAACATGTTAGCCCTTCTCTGGCATGAAAAGAGACTGGTTAACATGTTGTCAACAGTACACAAGGGTGTGTTTGAGGAAATGGGGAAGACAGACAACAGGACCATGGATCCCATGTTGAAGCTAGATGCTGTCAATGATATTAATATCAACATGTGGATTGTTGGTAAATCGGACATGCAAATTGGTGATGTTGATTTCCTTTGTAAGTCCTTCCTGTGGTACAAGAATGAGTTTTTACACATTCTTGATATTGCCGTACTGAAGAGTTTCACACTGTTCAAGGAGCTCGTCAAGAAACCTCTCTCTTTTTCTGCGAGAGTTTGAGAGCTTGCACGCAAATCCTTGAAGAGTAACCAACTGCACAGGTGCCAGGTGTGAGGCAAGGGACGCAGACAGTGCCTACAGCTGACAGGTTAAACTGTGCAGAGTATTTCCAATGGAAGGGGCAGCCTACCAAAGTGCGGAGTGCAAGGTCCCCCTATGCCCTAAATATTTTTGCAAGTATCACTCTGAGCATGATTACTGTGCAGGTCTGTGGGAAAATGTAAATAGTAAACAGGCATGTACAGCTGTGTTATTTTTTATACATAGGTGAAATGTAAGTTATAACTTATATCTAATAAATGTAATGATATAAGTGTTTTGTAATAAGTTTTACACGTTTTGTGCAATAAGTGTTACAATTTATCGTTAATGGTGAAACAATTATTGGAAATACCTTGAGTGAGCCTACCTGATACATGAAAGAAAACCACTAGTGAGCAGGCCATAAAGAAAATTACCTGGTTTGCTATAACTAAATTTTTTCCCCTTGTTACTCAGAAAATAGTGGTGAATATGTGAGCATAAGCGTATCTGAGATGTGAAGTACAAATAACAAAAGTTTTGGATGCCATTAGTAATATTTTCATTACGCCCCTGAGTAGTAAAAATCAGTCTGAATTTTAGTACAAGTAATTACCTCATACTCAACCATACTGCGTGAAGCAGCCACAGCATTTACTTGTAAAAGTGCAATTAGCCATACTCGTGATGTCAAGTACAATTATAAATGTCGTAGTAGAGGGAAACTATTATATTTGACACAAGAAGTGAGTACAGAAAATGAAAGAGCTATTCTTTTCCCACACACCTATAGGGCATAGTGGCACTATGAAACAGACGGAAAACCCTATGGGGAGCCACATGAACAGGGTGATGACTCATTCATACTACAGTGAGTAAGGTAAAGTCGAAGAGTGAGTCGAAAATTCCAAATTCCTTCCAAGGATGCCCAGGCAGTGTTACAATCACTGTTTCGGTAAGTGCTGCCAACGCTAGCAAGCAAGTCCAAGGTCATTGCCGGGGAGGCGGTAGCTCGATCGGTAGAGAGTTGGCTTGCAGTCCCGAGGGACCCAGGTTCGAATCCTCGCTGGGGCAGGGAACAGTTTAAGGATTTGAATTTCATTAAATCAGGCTTTACTGATCTACCAGAAGACCCGCCGACATGTCGTAAAAATAACCCCGCTAATACCAATACACCAGTCCTGTATGAGACAGCCCTAGCATGTATTCAATATGGACGGTGGGTGTCAGCGCCGAAGTGGTGACATGTAGAGGTGTATGGTATGTAGGAGGACTGCTGGGCCTTGATAGCAGGCTGTAAAGCCTATGCCCAGAGTCGGACACATAAAAAAAAAAAAAGAAGAAGCAGCCCGCCGAGACATGGATACCCAGTCATCTTCAGCTTATCCTTACTCATCGACGCGACCACCTGGAGACCACGGAAAATTTCATTTGAAAGAGGAGTAGTGGATGAGTCTTATGGATCTTTATTTTTTTCTGTAGCTATAAAAATTTGGCAGATATTAGGGTTTGAAATAAGGATATTTTTTTCCCAAAAATCTCGGAAGTCCCCCATAAGGAGGAGTGGGCGAAGTCGGGAAACCCCCGGCATATGGAGGTTAAGGCATCTGGCAACAGGTAGATAGACAGAAAGACATTTAAATTTAAGGTTTTATGAATATATGAAATATTTGAAGAACTGTTATTAGTAATAATTTTAAAACAGAATAATAAATGGACCTAATATAAAGGGGTATTCACACTATAACTTGAAGAATGATAGAAGACTTTCATGGATGCATGCTTTCAATTTATGAGACATCTAATTTCTTGGCTTCTGAGAATTTTCCATTACACTTCCTGAGAAGGAGAGTAGGGTCATGCGGGAGGTTGACGAAACACCTGACTGTAGATTTTGGTCCTTTATTTATGTACTGCTTCTCCATATGTGCTAGATGACAGCAGGGAGATTGAACTTGTTTCAGGTCTGGGCAAGACATGGAAAATACTTGAAAACCAGACAATGGCCATGCTGGACCCAGTGTCAGAAGTAATATTCTCTACTTGGTTGAAGTCCACTCCCACAATTATATCAAGACCTGCTCCAAGACTTGCACCCCTGAAAGTGTTACAACTTTCAGGTAGTTTCAAGCAAAGTAAGAAGATAAAAGTATTATATTATAATGTAAAAACATAATAAAAAATCAGAGGAATACTTCAAGGAATTAGATAATGCAGCAGCCCTTTGAGCACCCTAACCTTTAGTTGTTTAGGTGATACTGCTCAGGATAAGAAATCATCACCATATTTCATAATTACAAAACAGTTTTTAGTGTCACTGTAGTGTACGTGACTGGCTGTCCTTATCCCAGGGAGTCAAACTGCTGACAACAGCTGTTTCTGCCTCAGCTCACACTGTACTCTTCTCATATCTCACAGTTTCCAGGGCAGATATTACTTTCAAAACATTACTAACATATGCACAATACAATCAAAATACCTTTTAGAGGATTAGAGATGGATGCGCTAACTCATAATGGGGCTAGAAGGAAAGCTCCAGGCAGGAGGGCGTAATACTGCTCAACCTTCCTTTAGGGACCCTTATGAAAAAAAAATGTAATTTACCTGTGACATTTTCTTTTAGAAATGTGGATAAATATCACAAAATATATAGGAAATCACTAGTAACATATTAGACTCATGTGTTATCGTTCACCTGAAAAAAAAAATTAATACTGAATTGATGTAAAGAATCTTTGTGTGTGTGTGTGTGTGTGTGTTCGATCTGGGCAAAGGCATGAAGGCCTATTTCTTGGGGGCAGTAGCCTATCCCAAGGTCCAGTAGTCCTCCTACACATTTCTCACATGTCACCACTTCGGTGCTAACACCCATCGTCCATTTTGAATACATGCTAGGGCTGTCTCAGACAGGACTGGTGTACTGGTATTAGCGGGGGTAATTTTACGACATGCCGGCGGGTCTCTGGTAGATCAGGAAACTCTGCTTACATGAAATTCGAATCCTTAAACTGTTCCCTCCCCCACCCGGGATTCGAACCTGGGTACATTACGACTGCAGGCCGCCTCTGTACCCACTCAGCCACTGCCTCCACACAGTATCATGGTAAAAATTAATAAAAACATTGGATATTACAGTCTAAGGTGCAGAAGTACTATTAGCATTTATTTTCAACCTGTATACCACCACATACCAGAAATCCATGGGTAAGCCGAGAGCACCGATTCCTAAGCCTGACAAGAGGTTCCAATCAATGAGGCATGGAAGGGAGATCCCTTGGCAAAACCACTCCCTGAAATTTTTTTTTAACTTGTGCCCAACACCATCCCACTGTCTCTGCCAACATGAACGTATCGTGTACTTCTTGGAAGGTGCCATATTGGAAGCCAGAAGTGGTTAGGTGGTAGGAGGTCATCAGGAAGATGCAGCTTTAGCTAACGTATCTGCCTTCTCATTGCCCACCAAAGCAACATGCACGGGAACCCGACAGAAATCCACACAACACCTACGACGGCCAAGAAGAAAGGGGCAATCTAAAATTGATAAAGCCAGTGGATGGGATGCATCAAAAGAATCCAGTGCAGACAGAGCACTACAGGAGTCACTAAAAATCACAAAAGCAAATCACAAAAGCAGATTGGAGAGTAAAAATGATTTGGAAAGCATATAAAATTGTAGTTAGTTCTGCCGTTTATTCTGAAGCAATACCAGGAACGCTACTTCCCCTACTAAAGAAAGTGAAGACAATGCCAAGGCCTACTCCAGTATCAGTTTTAGATCCGTCAATGCAGACAGGGACAGAGCCCTCATGAGTTGAGGC
>JAGKTI010025116.1:0-10230 GCA_018397915.1 Birgus latro
CGTAAGCCCTTTATATACTTCCATCTCACGGCCGGTACAACTCTGATATTTTGATACAGCTCTCGATAGCTGTATCAATGTGCAATGTCCAATAGTTGAATTTATCTGACTCTCAGTCGTAAGAGACGAAGAACATTAATACTATCATCAGTGATCCTCATATGGTGGGTAGAACGATTGTATTCTGTCCCAGCCAGGGTGTTTAATGGCTGTGCATGCTTTACCATACTTACCCTCCATTTTGGCAGTTGGTTTTGTTTTACTCTTACGTGTTACCTGTTCACATATAGTTATATTTTACCACTTTCTGTCTTTACGTATTATCAACCTCCTCATCTACCAAGCCCTCTTTCTTCTTTTCCTTTTCCGGCTATATTTTCTTTCACCTTTCTTTTTCTCCCATTTGCCTGTCTTTACCTTTCCCAGACCAATCCCATCTCCCTCTCCCTCTCTCTTCTTCTCTCTCCCACTTACTTGCCTCTCCCACCAGCCTAGCTACCTGTCCCTCTCAAATAAATGTCCTTCCCTCCCATCTACCTTTCCCACCCACCCACCTACCTGTCCCTCCCACATACTGTATGTGTCTCATTCACCCACGTACCTGTCCTTCACACATACCGGTATTTCTCCCAACCACCCACCCACCTACCTGCCCTTCCAACATAACTGCCCCGCCCACCCACCTACCTAACCCTCCTACATACCTGTCCCATCCACCCATCTACCTATCTTTCCCACGTACCTGTCCCACCCATCCACCTACCTGTCCCTGCCACATACTTGTCCCACCCACTCACCTACCTGCCCCTCCCACTTACCTCTCCCTTTCACCTACCCGTCCCTCCCGCCCATCTGATTCTCCTCCCATCTACCTGTTTCTCCTACCCACCTACCTATCTCCCCCATTTACTCTCCCATCAACCTACCTGTCTCTCCCACCCACCTACCTACCCTACCCACTCAAATACCTGCATCTACCTGCCCCATCTACCTACTTGTCCCTTCCGACCTTAATTGACTCACCCACCCACCCACCTATCCCTCCCACCCACAAACTTTTACATCCCACCCAGCTATCTGTCCCTCTCGCTCACCTACCCGTCCTTTCTTATTCCTGTTCCGTCTCTCACCTGCTAATCCCTCTTTGTGATCTCTCCCATCTACCGGAACTCTCCTTATTTATTTTTCTCCCTCCTACCTACCTCTCCCACCCAACATATGTCCCACCTGCATGTACTTCCTTAAATCTTCCAGATACCTTTTGTATACCTTTCCTTTCCTTTCCCTCTCCCATCCACTTTTCTTTCTCTCTTCCTTTCATCCCACCTCCGTCTCTCTCTCTCTCTCTCTCTTCTACCTGTTTCTCGCAATTACTTATTCTTCCCTTCTTTACCTCTGTCCATCTGTCTGTCTGTCTCTTCCCTTCACTCCCCCCTACCTCCCCCAACAACCTTTTTACCCAACTATTTCTCTCACCTACCATTCCGTCTATATTCTCGTCTTTCACCTCCGTACTTCTCTCACCTTCTTATTTCTCATTTTCACGTGTTATTCCCCAGTTACATTTCCACCCCTCTCTCTCTTCCACCCTCTCTACCTCTCCCATCTCCCTACACCTACCCATTTCTCCCACCTACTTTTTCTTCTCCCATCCTCTCCCACCTACCTGTCCTTCCCACCTGCCTGCCAGCCCCTCCTGTTGTCCCTTCGTCAGGCAGGTACTGAGGCAGACATATGGGGGGCGTCAGGCTCTCTACTCCCGCCTCTCACTCACCCCTTCCTCACCTTTCCTGCGGACAGTCTCGCCTACCCAGCTTGATTAGGTGTTCTTCCCCCCTCCCTGTGAGTGTGTTTGTGTGAGTGTGTGTGTGTGTGTGTGTGTTTGCCACTCTGTCATCGTGTCTACAAGTATTTATGTATCCGTTGCTTCTATGAGTCTTTCTCTGTGTCTGTCTGTTTCATAATCGATGCTTTCTCGGTTCATTTTTGTCATAACTAGTCTTCATTTAATTTCGAGCATTCCCTTTTTCCTTTTTTGTCAACTATTGCTGACACACACCACTTCATTCGTATTACCTTCTGGTGTGTAAAATCATTTGGGCTAAATAAAATCATTCTAGTTCGAAAAGTCCCGCCAAAGCTGAACAAAATCGTATGGAGATACCAAGAAATTCATTAAAAAGTATAGCACATTACCTTTTTTCCCATTTACTTAGACATTGTACCTGCATGGAGCTGCTTCCACTAGAACAATACAGTATATCTTGAATAAGTGAGAATATAGTACTGTACTCAGGTTCAGTTAACAGAGTGAAAGAGTTTTATAGTTAAATGCGAATCCTTTAGCTGCTACAGAATTCTTTCAGCTGAATATAACAGTCTGGTATAAGTGAGAATAAAGCTACCTCAATTCCAGCTTGTCGTGGAAGTGTAGGATGGAATTCTTATTTCACAAGACAGAAGAAAGCACAAAAAGTTTGTTATATGTAATCATAAGTATGAAGGCACACATTTAACGTACAATGACTACCGGAAGCACCGTTACTATTCTGCTTTTACTCTTTCTAACGGTGGCTGAAACGTCTGGAACTGTGCTCCAGTAATATCTCAGGTACGTTTATTCATGCCGTTTATTAGTATGGCATTAAAAAACATACTTATAACAGTTATGAAAATCGCTGTAAAATCTGAAATATTTGCCTTAAAAAAGCGCGAACAGTAGATGCCTTCGGTATGAAAACACCATCGATCACCTGTCATATTTTATGGAGCGAGTGTACGTTTAAATAGCAGCAGTACGCAAAATTAAGAAAGTATCTGCATGAATAAAAAAATCATGAATAGGAACTGCGGTCATTATGCAATCATCGATCGGTTGTTATACAATTTAAAATGAGTGTGCATTTTCACAGCAACCGTACGAAGAGCTCAAACACCGTCCATATGAATTTTATATAGTGATCATTCCAAGGAGAAATATTGGAAAACCATTTAATAACCAATTCTCCCCATCCGTTCGTCCACCTCAAACACTTCCTCCTCCTCCTCCTCCTCACCCTCCTCCTCTTCCTCCTCCTCCACTCTGAAGATCGAGGCAACATTTCACAATTTCCGACGATGAAAAAATAATTACCTCTTCGACCGCCAATAAATATGAAATGAGAAATGCCTGATATATTACACCGACGGCTGGTGGTATAAGTTGTTGTGGTGGTACATGGTTGGTGGTGGTTGTAGTTGTGGTTGTGGTAGTTGTGGGGGTAGATGTGTGAGTGATGTGGTTGTAGTTATCATGGTAGTTGTGGTGACTCTAAAGGTGGTGGAAGATGGATGGGTGGTGATTGTGGTCTAGTGGACTAAGGGTTACTGGTGACTGATGGTGGATGGGTAGTGGTGGTTGTAGTCAGTAAGTAGGTGGTGGTGGTGGTGTTGGTAGATGTGGCGATGTATGGGTGGATGGTGGTGGTAGTGGTGATGTTAATGGATAGGAGAACGGTGGTGATTGTAATGTATAGGTGGTGGTGTCATTACTGTAAAACAAATTATTAAGTGATGATGACAGCAGTAGTGACGGTAAAAATGGGGGGATAGGTGATGGTGATGCTAGTGACTGTAAGGTGGTGGTAGCAGCAGTGGTGGTGGAAGGAAAAGGAAGAGCTGGAATGGTGGTAATTGCAGCAGTTGGGATAGATGATCATGGTGCTAGAGGAAGTGGTAGTATCAGTGGTGGTAGGCGGAAAAGGAAGAGGTGGAATGGTGGTAATTGTGGAGCTGGTGGTAAAAATGGCTGGAAACAGATATGCATAATGTGACAGTAATATTGTTCATACGTGGCTGGCGGAATGAAATTTTATAAGAAAGTGGCTTTAGTAGCAGTGATGGGGGAGGAGACAGTGAAATAACAGGTACTGGCAAGGATCTCCTTGAGGGAAGTAAAATATTAGTAATAGCGAGGGTAACAGTGTAAAGCTGTGCTCAACAGTTCCTTTGCATTCTCTCTAAACAGTTTCAAAGCCTAAGGTGATCTTGCTAAATCTATCTATTTATAGTCCGACTCCCTAATCCTGCAAAGGGTGGCCGCAGACAAAACGCCTCCAAGTCGCTCTGTCACCCACCATATGCCTACCCTCCCCCCAACCCACTCCCCCCTCCCTAATATACCTCTCAACTCCATCCCCCCACCTCATCCTCGGTCTTCCCCTCCCTCTCCCTCCCTCCACCCAACCTGCATACACCCTCTTAGTCAGTCTTTCATTCTTCGTTCTCTCCACATGTTCAAACCACCTCAGTGTATTTCTCCTAATCTTCTCAGCCACATCCATATCAACCCCACAACGTTCCTTCACTTCTTCATTCGTCAGCCTGTCCCTCCATGTCACTCCACATGCTCCTCTCAAGTAACTCATTTCCACTGCTCTCACTCTTGACTTGTTACCCCCTCTAGCAAGGTCCATGCCTCGCTTCCATACGTCAGGGTAGGGATCACGATGCTATCATGCAGTGACTTCTTGAATTCCATACTCACCTCCCTATTTCTCATAACTGCTTTCAGTGAACCAACAACCTTCCTTCCCTGCTGTACCCTTTCAAGTATTTCATCCCCAAAACATCCATCCTTACTCATCACACTACCCAAGTACTTGAATGCATTCACATTACTAATAATCATGTGGGTTGGAATAATGTTCTGTTAGTTTGACTTCCAAGAACCCATCCAGCAAATAAATTTGTCATGATTATATTGCTGATAGGGTAGCTTGCCAATGATCATGCCAGGTGATCGATTGTTGTTAATGACGCAGGCGGCATAAAGCCAAGATGATAGACCATAGGAAAACGAATAAAGAATAAAGCTAAGATTGTAGACCTTAGACAAACGCATGCCTCATACATCAGCATTATCAGTATAACACGGAAACCTGCTGAGCTCTCACGAGCCAAGCTATTTCCGTCCGAGAGAGGCTGAGTCCGTATTTGTCAAGGATCTTAACAAACCTGCAGGACAAGCAAGTCTCCAGAGCAGTTTATCGTTATCAGTATCTACCCTGGTTGTGAAGTGCATGGTATACTCTTTTCACCATATCTTGGCCCAGATTTTCTTTTTCCTGGAGCTTATTTTACGAAGCTCGATAACAGAGTAAGGCATTATTACTGCCTTACATGCATTTCATTATACATCTTTGTGACTGTCATCATATTCAAGTGTTAATCTGTTGTTATAACTAGAAA
Source organism: Birgus latro (assembly GCA_018397915.1). Lineage (NCBI taxonomy): Eukaryota > Metazoa > Arthropoda > Malacostraca > Decapoda > Coenobitidae > Birgus > Birgus latro. The sequence goes on from JAGKTI010025116.1 coordinate 5,230, forward strand.
CTTTTGATAAGGAGATGACGGTTTTGGCCAAGTCAGAGTCAAATGGATACACTTATATGAGTAAAAACAATCTCATACACAAGTTAATCTGGCTGAGGCTGAATATCTTTATTTCTGTTTCATCCTTGCCATTTCCAGACAATTTTATTTACCTTGTAATAAATATATCCGACTGATCTTCATGAACCCACTTACTGCAAGACACCTCCCCTAAGTTGAGAAAGATGGCGTGACGGCAGCAAAAGCGAAATTAATAGTACGGCCTCGTCACGAAGAGGTTATGTTCAGGGAATGCTGTAAATATTGACTGAATGATTGATTGGTTGATTGATTGATTGATTGACTGTGTGTGTGTGTGTGTGTGTGTGTGTGTGTGTGTGAGATGTTGAGGGTCAGGATGAAGGTTCCGGTGACACACTGTCCTGGTCACCCGCAAAGAATGTCCTGCCGTCTCTAAGGTCATGGGGTTAAGTGTGAAGGCTAGTGCCGGCGCCTCTCGACGGCAATGTAAGGCGTGTTCCTGGAGCTGATGGGCATACTCTGCTTATTGTGTCCCTGCTTTATGGGTATTTGCACAGTATACTAGGGCTTAAGATAACTGTTATGGTCACTGGAGTAGTAATATGAATAATCCAGTTATATTAACCAACTTCCTTACGAACAGGTAGGTTTAGAATAGAAGTGTCAGTGTCTATCTCGCCATAATTTTTCCTGTGTGAAAACGTGAATCCCTGTGTCTAACATTGCATCTCTTTCTGATATTATGCGAATTAATTACCATGAGATTTAATTTGATTACAAACTTATCAACTTTTGAAATCTTACCTTCACTATTGTAAGAAATGTCACAACATTCAGTTCTATAAACACACACTGATGGGTGACGCCTCTATGTGATAAAGGTCTACATCTTCACCAAAAGCTGATCAGGATTTGTGGTTTAACATGTACTGACGCACAGGAGCAATGTCGAAGATGAGAATAAAGTACAATGCTACGGTCCCCAAGAGGAACTATAGATGCTACTATTTTAGCTTGGCAAAATTCTTGACCTACAATGCTCATTAGGATGGGAGAGAATAAGAAAGAAATGTTGAATTACGATATAGTAAAGGATGTCCTCGAAAAAAACTAATCAATATTGCTGCTGACTTTCAAAAGCACTATTGTTGTACGTTTTGTTCATCGAGGAGAAGGGAATAGAGATTTTCATGAAAAGATAATCTGGGTATGCAGTTGCTTTTAGTTAGAGCGTAGAATCAACCCTAAGGGACTAGAAGCAAACTTTTTTCTATTCTCTGAAATCTCTCTTCCAGGAGATTTCAATGTTCACCATCACCTTTGGCTCTCCTCTCCTTTCACCAATCCACCTAGTGAACAAGACTACACCTTTTTTATCCTTAATGACCTATAGAGCAGCTTGTATAGCAACCTACCCTTATCCCTGACCGCCTTGGAGAGAATTCCAACATACTTGACCTTTTCCTTACAACTTTTCCTTCTGCTTACGTTGTTAATCTTTCTCCTCCGTTGGACTCCTCCTATCACAACCTTATCACCTTAACCTGTCCTATCGCTTCAGTAAGGCCTGTGAACCCTCCAAAGAAGCTGGTGATTGGGAGGCCCTCCGGCAGTACTTTTTTAATTTTCCCTGGAATGATGACTGCTTCCATGGCCGAGAGCATCTGAGTGTGCCTTGTGCATTACAGAGGTTGTGGAAGCATAGATTCCATTCTCATATCCTTTGACTAACGCAAAAAATGTTTATTCACGCTTGTTCTAATGCTGTCCACAACAAGGAGAAAACCTACAAAAGGTACTGGAACCTGACGGGGCCCCTCCTGTTGTCCTCAAGAACTGTGCTTTGGTGCTTACACCTTGCCTCCGTAAACTCTTTCGCCTTTGTCGCTCAACTTGTACCTTTCCTTCTTGCTGGAACTTTGCTCTCATTCAGCCTGTCCCAAAGAAGGGAGGCCATTCCCAGCCCTCTAACTATCGCCAAATTTCTTTAACGTCCTGTATTTCAAAAGTTTTAGAGTCTATTCTTAACAAAACAATTTTAAAGCATTTTTCCTATCACACTCTTCTTTCTGATTGTCAGTATGGGATCCACCAAGGACGCTCCACTGGCGATCTCTCACCTACCTTTCAGACTCCTGGTCATCCTCCTTTCGGGACTATGGCGAAAGATTCGCCATTACACTTGACATCTCAAAGGCTTTCGATCGAGTCTGGTGTAAATCTTTAATTTCCAAACAGCCCCCTTAAGGTTTCTATCCTTCTATCTGTGTCTTCATCTGCAGCTTCCTTTCTGATCGTTCTATAGCTGCTGTTGTAAACCACCACTTCTAGAGCTATCAGCAGTGGTATTCCTCAGGGCTCTGTCCTATCACCAGCTCTTTTCCTTTTATTCATAGACGACCTTTTAAGCTGTACATCTAAACCTATCCACTCATACGCTGATGACTCCACCCATCACCTCTACTTTCGGTTCCTGCAGCGTCCATCTCAACAGTTACTTCAACAAACAAGGGATGAGGCTATGACACACCTAATGTCTGACTTAGCTCACATCTCTGATTGAGGTAAAAGTAATCTTATTTTTAATGCATCAAAAACTCAGTTCTTACGTCTATCAACTGCAGAAAATCTTCCACAGGACTATCTTCTAGTTTATAACAATATCCAGCTCAGTCCTTCATTATCTTTAAACATATGTGGGGTTTAATTCTCTCGGGATTTATCTACCTCTCCTGTAAAATCTACTTCTAAGAGATTAAGTGTGCTAAGCCGACTCCGTGACTCTTTTACCTCTGCAAGATTGTTGACTTTACTCACAGGTTTTATTCGTCCCTGTATGGAGTACAGCTCTCATGTGTGGGAAAGCTCCCCACATACAGCATTTCTCATCGAGGTGGGGTCAAAGGCTTTTCGTCTCATTAACTATCCTCCTCTTCTTAGCTCCCTTCAACAACTGTCTCTTCGCCACACTGTAGCATCTTTATCTCTTTTCTGTCGCTACTTCAATGGTCAATGCTCTCCTGAACTGTCTGCCTGCATCCCTCCACCTCTCCGACGGGCGTGTAGTAATCGTCTAGCAACAAACTCTCATCCCTTCTCTGTCCAGCTCTCTAATGCAAGAGTTAACCGTTGCTCCCAGTCCTTCACTTATGCAACTGGTCAACACTGGAACTGTCTGCCTCTGTCTGTATTTCCTACTTCCTATGTTCTCCAGTCTTTTAAACGCAGTGTGTCCAGGCATCTCGAAATGAACGGATCTTGAATTTGGCTCTCTTGCATTGTTTGTTTGTTTGTTTTTTCTTGGAAGGACCAGTTTGCGGGCTCCTCGCCTTTGATTCCTTCTTCCTTGCACAAAAAAAAAAAAATGTTCAGTATGGACAATGGGTATTAGTGCCGAGGTGATGACACGAGATCTTGTGTGGCACGTAGGAGGGTCGCTTCGTCTTTGGGAGTGGGATGTCAAATCTTAGCCTACAGTCGGAGAAAACAAAGTTCCAGTACTTGGGGTCTCTGGCTTCGGTTCAGGGTTGAGGTCTGGTTTGTGGTCCAGAGGCAGTATTCATAAAAGATCTAAGCCAATTTCTATAATAATCAATATTTGTAGCAGTTAAATACTGTCAGAAGTCTTTTAGATTTGTATTTTCACTTTTTTATTCAGTCTAGTTTGTTTGCTGAGCGATGTTTAGTTGTCAGATTGATAAATAAACATAAACAAGCACTTTGATACAAACAGTCGACTCAAGAAACTTTGTGAATATGATACCAGACATTTTAATCCCTCTAATTTGACTGTGACGTGAGTGTAGCTGCATAAGTGAAGACACGCTAAAAAAAAGTTGGTGAATATGGAACCAAGCTATTTAAAGGCCAATTTTTGGTCATGAAGGATGAATGAAGATAAAACAATGGTTAGCAGTCTCATACGCAACTTCAGCTTAAGAAACTTTATGCATACGACCCCCAGTGCTGAGGTCTAGGCTGCGGTTCGTGGTGTTGGGACCCCCGGGAGACCACACAGGGGAGGGGGCGTAATGGCCCGTCAATGGTCCTTTTGTGTGTGGTGGCGAGGACCTGCCGTGCCACTACCACCACCACCACCACCACCACCACCCCGGCTCTTACCACTACCACTGCATTCACTAGCACCGCCATTAAAACCAACAAATGTGCAATGGCCGTCCGCTCCAGAAATGTGTGACTCAGCTGGAGCTGACTCAGTTGCTGCCATTACCACAAATTATAGAGGACTGGCAAACAAGCATGCAAACACACGGACGGATACAAATAATGATATATTTTCTCTTATTTGCGGTGATTTCGGTAAAAAAAAAAAAAGGAAAATGGGCATATCAAAAGAATTTTATGATAATTTTCGTACAGTACCTAAATAGCTTTCCCGTGCTCATGTATTTGGCTTAACATATCATTTATTATCTGAAACTGGTGTATTGCAATCTACAGTTATTTCAGTCATAAAAATTCTTAAAGTGAAAGCATGCATTTCTGATTTATATGTTCTTCAGTAAGCATGGCAGCAAGATCAGACGATGCAAAAAGAAAAAAAAAAGTGTGTGTCGTACCAAAAATCAATCAGTTCTGAACGGGGAGTACGGTCAATGAAATACTAACACGACTTGTATCTAAACTCAGAAAGATTAAATTATACCTCTACTTTTTCACCAGTCGCTATACCATCAGTCTCAAGGCAATAATCATTGTGGTAATCGTTACCACATCCAGTCACAAGAAACCTTTGTGTCACTGGTACTGCAGCTGTCATGGACAGTTACAACAACCACCATTATAATCAGATTCTCACTACCATCAATACCATGACATTAGGCCGCAATATCGCAGTATCATGTATCAGTCACATGCTTCAGAACTATTATCACTGCACACAACAGAATACTTTTTCCTTCACTTAGGTCTTTTTGTCAACCCAAAAGCGTTTTATTGAGGAGACATGAACAGCAACTT